>SMLS01062528.1:0-47898 GCA_004785975.1 Popillia japonica | reverse complement strand
TTTTTTGGCTAAAACCGAAATGATCTTGATTTAGGATTGTAATTCATGTGCAATGGCACACCATCCATCTCTGGTAGCATAACTATTGCCTTGGGTTGATCTACATAATAATGCTACTTTCATTCAGCTCTTCAGACAGCTTTAATATATAATCATGTTATAGACGCAGTAACCAGTTTAGCTAACAAAGATCGCATGGTCATAGTGACATTTTAATTTTATACCAGCCGCAGAAAAGTCGCTCATAAAGGCGTTTGTTAGTCTTTATAACCATAGCAATCAGAGCGTGTTAGAATCAGGTTATGCTGGCACCAATTGCGTTTTCTAGTCATAGCATGTTGTTCATAATGTGGATTCAGTACTACTTAAGAGAGTATTTCTACCAAAGTTAAGTTTCCTCGATTAGTTAGAACAGTCGTGTTGAAAGCCATAAGGTCATATTGGGTCCAATTCTTAGAATTCTGGGCATTCTAATGTAGAAGGAATACACATTTTATTGTGCCAAAGCTAGGAAGGCTACTATTCTCACACTGTAACAATAGTTATGCAAAATATAGTAGGCACTTTGTCTGTCTCCCAACTTTCACATACCTATAACATTTTTTGGGGTATTTTTGCAAGAAATAGTTAAGTAATATTATTAACTGTGAATACAGGGTATCCCAGCAATAAAAAAACGAAGTAGTAAATATGTAATGTCCGAACAGGATCACACATACATACCACAATAACGAAGACATGAAGAATTTATAAATTTATTAATTTTCGTAAGAATTTTTTTATATTAGAAAATTATATTACAGACCTGACTGAATGTATGTTTATATTCGTCGAGACACTAAAGAATGCAGTGCAAACAATTTATGATCGTATGGACATATGTAAGTGCGTATTCATGACCCAATAGCCAAACTATTGACAAGGCGCTTCTGCAACTGTAGTAGCTCAACTAATATCAATAACGCAGCTAGATGATCAATTGCTTTCTACAAAGCTGACCAACTTTTTCGGTGGCAGTGAAAAGGAACAAATAGTGTTGTTTTTCCAAACAATAGGAGTCATTGCGCTTTAAGTTTGTAGTTTATAATAGCTGATTCTAATAATTGTGGCCTTGTTACAGTAAATATCAAACTACATATTTACTTATTTTTTATCTAGCGTTGTTAAAAATTAAACAAACCTTTATCTCGTAATTAATTTTAATAGCTGCTGGAAAAAAATCAATTAATGATTTGATCTTTATTATGGAATATTGTTGGTAGTTACTTTTTAGTAACCTCGTATACAGACGTGCATTTTTCTTTCCATAGAAGTAAAATGGTGATACAAGCCTGTATGTAGTCTTTGGTCGCTTTGTACCGCGCTCGTCCAGGACCGGCGTAAGGCCAATTGAATTCTTTATTACTTTTTTTTCTGGAGTTTGCGTACGAATAGAGACTTCATATTTTAGATTTACTTTTACTAGCATACCAACTTGCGATTGCTGCTACTCCGTCTTTTTATTGCTGGAACACCCTGTATAATGAAACTGCCGCTACTATTACTGCTAATCTGTGGTAGGTTGCGGAAGTCCTTGTCCAAGAAGTTAGAAGATTGATGGTGATGAGTACTATGCTAGCATGAATCATCGAATGGCTCAAAGTAGAAAGTTTCAGCATTGAGAACTTAACTCATGCAAAGGTAAGTGAGTAATTCATCAAGAAGAGCAAGAAATACTGTGGTTTCTGTTTAAGGCGCTTATCTATGATGTAGAATAGGGAAGCAGCTACGAAATTAGAGAAGACCAATTAATCGGAAAATTATTATAAAGGTTGCTCCAGAAAATTTGTCTTAGAATTTGTTAGATTCTTGTTCTCTGTTGTGGTTGTGAGTCTTTCTCACAACCAACAGAGACAGAAGCAATTCAAATAGAGAGGAAGATGACACTTATTTGTCAAGCAAAATTATACTTTGAATTACAGTTTACTTGAACATATTGCGTTGAATTATTCCAGATGTTGTTGCCTTCTATGATAATGGTTCCAGCTTCTTCAAACGGTTTCTAAAATATTTCTTTAGAAACCACACAACATCCGAAAACCACTCAACTATCAATTAGTTGTCAGGAGTTTCATTCATTGTCGTTTCATTCAAGTATTCAACAAGTATTGATTAATGAAGATTTCCTGCTTGAACATCTGCTTTGTTGAATAACTAACTTTTCAACATGGATTCCATTCGATCTTTACATACGTAATATACGTATGTACCTCAACTAGGTAAATAATTCGGAACGAATTATTGGTCGAGTGTGGTGTAATTTATATTCAACCTCGCACAATACCACCGCTACAAGAAATCCAGCGCAAACAAGTTGTACGCGGAACGGTATAAAATTTGTACAAGGCGCAGTTGTGCGATAAATTGTGAACATTCAGTCAACAATTTGCGGTGAATACAATTAAGGAACGGACGACCGATGATGACAAAAGGACGAAAGACAACGGGCTATCGGATCCGCTATACAAAAGACAGTCATCCTACATAAAAGGAACCATGGCAAATCGAGAAATACGGCCATCCTGTCCCATAATGCTTTAATTCTCGACGCGAAAAAATGCAAGTGGGTGTGGAGTCCGTATATGCATTTTTTCGCGATTTTTGTTTGATTTGTTATTCGCGTCATATGGTCGCGATGAATTACGTTTTTGCGTTCGCGTTTACGGATATGGAACGGTATGCAACAATTTTGTAAAATACGAAGCGTGCGATACTAATTGTTAATTTTCCAGCAACTTTTATGGACGTATCATACATGTTTGAAGTAAAATTAAACATTAAAGTCAAACATTGATCTTACAAGTTTATCTCGATGAAAGCTGCCAAGCTTGTTCTGATTCGCGTTTATCTTCTGTTTGTCTAGACGAAAAGCGAGGTGCTTACCGGCGTATAATGTTTAGAAATAACTTAAATCAAATTGGTACGGCCTTAAAAAAACTTTTAACTCTCGCTGAATAATCCCTCAAGTTCTAATTAACTTACGAGTTACACAAAGAAAGTTTTTAGTGCCACTTTCTCTTAACGAGAGTAAGGCGGAAAATACGTCCGTTTTCCGTGAAAAACGCAATTCATACATTATATAAGATGCAAGTGCTGAAACAGCTTCACATACATACATATATATCCATTTGATATTAATACTGAGCATGTGCTTTTTCAACTCAAAAACATTAATCCTCATTAGACTCGTGTGTTCTGCGAATGTGTGGGAGGCTAGGGTAGGAAAAGTAAGTAAAATATACTGGTTAGGATAATAGATATAAATTGTAAAATGCCTTTAGACATTCTTCGTTTTAAAACTTGCTCTTTGTTTCATTTTGAGGAAGTCGGCGTTACAGTTGATTTTCCGCAGTATAGTATGCTTCTTGTGACAAATTTTCGATTAAAATTTAGTTAGTTTTATCACAATAAACGAAAATCTTTGTAATATGGCATACAAAAAGCTTCGTAACACTTCTACTTCATTCTAGTAGGAGTAGAACTAACGATTTTTAAATTCCACGGTTAAGATTCCGTTCTCATTTCGAATCTGTGGAACGATGCAGCGCACTTGTTAGAGAACGCGAATGCATCATTGAATTGCTTTCTCAAATGGGTCCCATTCTTCCCATTCTTCCCGAACTCGTGTTTCCTAAAAGAACTCTTCAGAATTGAAATGGTTCATACTTTATGCACGATAGCAAGTCCGTACGTATTAAACTTTCACGTTTTGAAACACAGTCGGAGATTGGAAAGGTGGATAGTAACATTTTCGTATATTATTGTTTGAATGTGTGAGGAGCAACAATCTGATGATTTGGATTTCTGTTTGGGGCGCTTTCTTTCGAACAATTCCGGAATTTCTTATTAAAAAACATTGTTACTTTAGTGAGGAATACCGGTAGGATTACAACAAGACGATCTGTATTATCTCAGGAATTAGGTTCCGTTAACTGTAATTAAGCTTGGTATGTATGCTGCTGTAGTACACTATCGACATGATTTACATATTAATTAATTGAAAACATTTAATCGTGTCAGCAACGTATTAGTATTAAGATGCGATTTATAGGACCTATGTGGGTTTCCCCAAACTATAGGTTTGCGTCTAAAATATTATTTGAAGTTCTTACCAATGTTTCATTTTATTTGGGTATGTGTTCATTGATGAGACATCGTGCTGTCTAAGTTCATGGTAAATCAAAAGAAATGAGTTCTATAGTATCAACACATATCAATGTACAGCTATCCTTTAACTTCTTTAACACGACCCTAGCCCGGCATTTGACTAAATTAGCCATAAGATGCTTAAGTAAAAATTCTACAGCACCGTTTAAGACCACGACCTTGTCAAAATCATGCAGTGAGTCTACATCGTCCTTGAAGGCAAAAAGAGCAGATAGGGAAGACAGAAAAACCGCTACGACCAAGGAAGTATCCCATCTTATTTGATCGGTACACTATTGACCAACCAACACTTAAATATAAAAAAGCATTTTTTATATGCCGATGACTCAGCTGTCACAGACTAAGGCGCGTTCTGACGAGTCAAGTTTAGTTGACCAATTTTAATTGATCAACAAAAGTTGATTAATACTTACATGAAGTTAAGTTCACATGTATCAATAGCAACTGATTGACCACTTCAATTTTAAAATGGCGTCGTATGAGATTGTACGCGAATGTGCACAGATAATGGCAGTTGTGTTACAGGAAAAGCTAACAGGAATGTTATGCAATATGAATAAAATTTGTAAGAAGCGTCACTTGCGTGAAACAATGGTTTTTAAAAAGAAACCGATTGGAGGCATCAGAAACCATGCTAAAGGATCTAGCATTAGAGGATAGAGAAGGATACAGAAATCATTTAAGAATGTCTGAAGAAAGATTTGACGAACTGGTATCAAAAGTTCAAGATTGCATAAAAAACAAGATACTGCGATGCCACAAGCAATCCAACCAAAATTAAAGTTATCTATTAAGAACAGTAGTGTAATTTAGTGTAAAATGTCTCTTAGAGCTAATGTAAATATATTAAATGACCCCAGCGAATCCTCGACGCATTTTTGTTTATTGCATGATGATTGATTTGAAGCTAATGACAAGGAATATTCTCCGTATTTGTAACACCGTTTAGAAATATATCTTCTCTTTTATACCAAAATAATTTTGGCTCGTACAGTTCCCCTTTTCCCATTCCACTTTTGCTTGATTTGCAAATCAATACATATTACTTTTTGTACATAGTTCTAATAGTCTTGATTTTGTTCTTCAGATCAGGAATAATACGACCAGAAATTTCTATTTCCTTCACAATAGAACTTAAAGTATTTTCTCGTGCCTCTCTGTTTTTGTATTTATCCATACGGCGGTTCCAAAGGCAATTATGCCTATGATAATTTTATCATAACACTGTCAGACCACCACCAGGCGACACAAGTTCACACGTTCCAAGACAAGTTTCAACTTGAAAGCAATTCGTGATAACTCATCACTTGAACGACAAAAGTTTGACTGGATCAAACTTTTCTTGATCAACTACAAAGATGATCAATTGATCAACTACAACTCACTACAACAACTTGAAAAAATGGTTCTTACTACAGTTTTATTCAACTTTTGTCGATTAACTAAAATTGATCAACTAAATTTGACTGGTGAGAACGCGCCTTTAAGGAAACACTATTGTGGAACGAAAACTGGCCAATTGCAACCGATCTCCAAGCAAACTTCTCTCGCTCTAGTATTAGATAGAACCCTGAGGTAGAGATACCACTGTGAAAAAACTAGTGAGAGAGTAGCTACGAGAAGTAATATTTTAAGAACCGGTGTGAAGAGAGCAGCCAGAGATAGCAGCCGATTTCTCCGAAGATACCCGAACGTACATAGGCGTCGAAGCCCATATTGTCAGGGGTAGCTACATATAAAAAATAAAAAAAAAAAATACAATCAACATTAGTATGACTTCAGTTGCAGTTTAAATGTTTGATGAACTTGCAATAAGTAGGATAGGTTATACGGTTCGAATTACTTAAAATCTTTAGTCACCGAGTAGAATGAAAATTTTACAAAAAAAAAAATAAAAACCCATATGTCTTTTCAGTATATCACATACAGATTCCACACATACGTTTTACAGTACTAGGTGCCTATTTCTTTCAAATATGATCGATTTGCAAAGGGCACCAGGGGGACATTACCTGGATCTACATATCTAATTTGTTGGAAAATTTTACAAAAGAATTAAAAAGCCATATTTCCTTTCAATCTATCACATACAGATTTCACACATATATTTTACAGTCCTAGGTGCGTATTTTCTGCAAATATGATCGATTTGCAAAGGGTCCCAGAGGGACATTACCTGGACCAATATATAAAATTTTGTCGAAAATTTTAAATTGAAATTGGCGCACAGTAAATGGGGAGACAACCCAAACACACCACACAAACAATATGCATCTCAACCAACAAATATGCAAGCACATTTGGTCCAAATCAGCCTATGCTAGAAAAGTTGACATAAGTCTTAATGAAGCCTGCCGACTAACAATAGGCTGCATGAAACCAACACCCCTATGAAAGCTCGATAAAGTGACAAGTTTTGCCAATCCTGGGTCCCGCAGAGTGGCGCAATAGTTCACAGAGAAACTCAAGCAAACTGTTGATGAGTGTCACTCAAGACAAAAAAATATTTTTACTTACTGGTTATAAAAATGGTTCAAAAAATTTGGAACTTCTCGTTCAAGAATTTGTGAAACCACTTTACATAATTTATTATCCATAATCGAATTGACATGACGTACACTATAAATGCCTTCATAAAAAATTTATGATATTTCAACTATATGCTTCAGGTGATATCAATGGCGTCATAACAACGTAATGTTTGCAGAATTAAAATCCTTAAAATAAGATTTCTGTGGGACATTGGTGACCTTCAATAACGTTGTGGATGCCCACTTAAAAGTTCATAAGTCTGAAGTCAGTTTTGAAAAAAATAGTTGATGAAATAAGTGATAGGCAACTTTGGAAACAGAATATTATAATTTTTTATCCTGAAGTTGCTATTCTGTTTCAAACCTATCCTTGTAATGTGTTCCTCAAGGTGGCAGCGCCCTATGGGAGAATCCACAAGGGGCACGTAGTTTGTTTTCATGTAGTTCTAGCATGGTCTTTAGTCTTCGCCTATTGAAGTTTCTAAGGAATACTTTGAAGTATCTCAATCCAGGACGATTTTCCCAGAGGAATGCTCTGAGCTTCACTTTACTGTCTTTGAGTTCTTTTTTATAGGTGTTTATTCCTATTTTGCAAAACTGATCGGACGTTCCATAGCCAAAGTTGTAGCAACCTTCTTTTGTACTACACTTCCGTTAGAAGGAATAGGCATTTTCAAGCCTGCGAAGAGGTAGTGGTGTAGTGCTAGGCGGCTATTATTATTTGTCCGACTGAAATAAATCTATTATCAATGTTTTAATGATGGTATACAGCTTGACAAAGATAAGTACAACATATATGATGTGGTGCAATGGATATTCTAAAATGACTGCACAGAACATGTCTTTAGACATTTTTACTTTACAGAAAACAATCGGTTTGAATTAACGCAAAGTTTTTTGTGTCCAATAAGATGTCCATAGCGACATCATTAACCTGAATAGCCAATTAATTGAAGGATGTGATACAAACAATCGACTGGGGTGGGCAATTAACCGTTGCCTATAACTACTTCAAATTTCGTTCCATATGTGCTATAAATTAAGTTTCGCTCTATCTATGCCCGTATTTCGCACATATTCAATTGATCATAGCAAAGCTGTACCAAAAAGAAGATGATCCGAAAATGTGAAAGCGGTTTAGCAATTCTAAGCAAAAACTGTTTAGGTAACAAATTTTTCAGACCAACTTAGAGCGTCTTTGCTTGGCTACAAAAGCATCTGCGAGGACGTTATGCTGCTTGAACTAAATAGAACTGATAGGTTAGAGTCGTCTCACGACATATGGTACAATTTTCTGCGAAATGAAGCCGATTTGAATGGAATACTCATGACATTTCTCTACCTAATACGTTTTGCAATAGAGTTCCATTTAGGTCTCTAGAAAATTCGCTTTGCTACCACCATTTACAAAAGAAATTTTGTAAAGTTGGGAGCAAATCAAAGCCAACTGTGTCTAAAAGCGCGTCGTCTACCGATTGTATATACATACATACATCTGCCGGGCAATGTATACATACACATAACATAGCACAATCGTTAATCCTATTATAAGATTTGCATACATGACCAACTATAAATTAGTATTACTCCATTATTCATACACGACCGAAGCATAGTAAATACATAAATCATAATTACGCACTACTGAATCCATGACTGCGTGTCCCCCTTGTGGTGGCTCGCGCATTTCAAATTTCTAGCGTTTGTCCATTTGAAAACTGCGATTAATTGTAGAGTAATTGTTTCTTTTCTCTTTCTAACTCGATCCGGCTTACGTTGTGCAGCGTATCCGTTATTAATCTTCCCGTATATTTCACCGTAGACAAGGAGGAAGAAAATTATAGTGTATAATATAGTATGCATGTACTCCCACGCGTTCGTTTGCCGGTCGAAGTGCGCCTCGCTGGCAATGCCCTGAGTCTGTGTGAGCTCATTTGCGTACGCGCTTGTCGTAAAGATGATTTATTGACGGACAAGCGCATCGTTTCGTCAAGGTTAATTTTTCGTTTAATTTCGTTTAATTGTTTGTTTGAAATTTATTATGTCGATGCAGCAGAAGAAGTCGGCCCATCCGATATTGTTTGTTCATTCAACGTTCTTTAAATCATTCATCATTCCTGTATGTATGTTACGTGTTGTGTACAGTTTCGAACATTATGGATAGGAATCGGGATATTTTCGAAAGAATAATAGTCCTTGTATATCATACTGTTAAAGTCGCTGTCCTCTTCTAAGAACGTGTAAATGTACCTACAGATTTTTTGAATTAATTTTATTAAATCACTTAGATAAATTATACAAATATGCTTAACTTCAGATACAATAATTACACACACTATCCTTCAAAGCAAGAACATTTCTAGGGCAAAACGTAATTAGCCCTTTTGGTCAGCAATTTTTGTTTCTTAATTTAAAAATATGAAACTGAATTTGTGGTTATGCTTATTTTTTTGTTATTTTTGTCAACTTGCTACGATTACTAGTTTTTGAGCTATAGTTTGTACTAAATTTAGGACAAACAATTTAAGAAATTTGTATTATTCTAATAAATCATACAAAAGATTTTATGGTATGGTATTTAAAAAAACAATTATTTTTTTTTGACAAGCACAAATTCACGTTACACTTAGAACACCTAAAACAAGTTTTTCCTTTGCACATCGGTAATTTGCAACGATTTGCGTAACTTTTATCTACCTGAGGTAAGTGATTCACCCCATCTAGGCGTACGTCTGCCAAAGGTCTTCTAACAGCTGGGGTTTTCCCCTTTTTCGGGGTGGTTGCTTCCTCATCTACCATACCTGCGGAAGGCCGCTCTCTTTTTTTGGTTATAGTTTTGTTGCATTTTGTCAGCACTTCCGCAATGTAACTGCGAAAATGGAGAAGATCAAGAACCTTCTTTTTTGGAACTCCTAATGCTGCAGCTTTTTTTCTATATTCACTCCAAGCATTTACACATGCTATGTCAATAGCGTGTGTGAACATGCGCAGTGTCCATTTTTTTGAACGTATAAATGTCCTATAAATGGTTATCAGAAAATTCATTTTGTCGATACCTCCCATGATTAAATTGTAATTTCTTATCACCTCGGCCCTGGGGACTTGTAAAACATCTTTCTGCTGCTTGTCCCACCTACGACAAATATCCTGATCACCTATTCCCATAAAGTTAGACGCCATGTTGACTGATTTATTGTCAAACCATCTAGTAAGTACAACTTCTCCATCACCACTGATTAGTTGTTCCATAGTTCCCTTTCGAGTATTCGCATGTCGTTATCAGAAGTAAATGGCGGTGAGTGAAACCTGTCAAGCCTGGCGGTGCAGGTTGCAAATATATTTTTATGACGCAAATACTGCAGCAGATTGTAGTTACTAAAAAAATGAACAAAATGAAGCTTTTGCCGTAGACAAAAAAATCTATCATTGTTTGTGATATACTTGGAATATTGAGTGTACAATAGCACCGTATTCGGGGATAATGAAGATTATCCATAAGAATATGGATGCCAACAAAAGCTTTGAGCTCTTCTGCACTGCCCATAAGTTGGTTTTTTTGACCATCAATTTGAATAACTGTTCTGTAAAGTATTGACTGAAAAAATATGCAGGACTTTCTAAATCCGTTGCATTGTCGATTTCCTCTTTATACCAACTTATTGTGGGTGGAGTTTGAGTTTTTCAATTTTTTTCCAAGTGATCTCTGATTTTCAGTAAGTTGATTACTTTTTAAAAAGTACGAACTTGTTTCTTCTTTCAAAGCGCTGTTTCACGGCTGGTCCCAGGCTGTGTAGCTATTTCATTTTGAATACCTGCTGTTTCTACTTCTTCATTAGTTATAATTTCTTCATAAGCTTCATCTGCTTCGGGCAAGTCACTATTTTCCGTTTCTAAAATATATAACAATAAGTTTTTACTACATCAAACATTTTATAAATCTTACGACTCATTTTTTTACTTAACCTATATTTTACCCTTTGAATCACAATGTCCTATATTTAGTACAGTCCTTTTGGGGTCAATAATTCGTAAACAAAACAAAAACTGAATATAAATAAATCTGCAAATTCCTTGAATAAAATCTCTGCTTTGTTGAATCAAAATTTTCAGAATGTTAGGTTAGCTGAGCATGTTAGACAGAAGTTAGGGGAGTGAAGGACAGCATAGCTTCACAATACAGCTGAATTAATCCTTGGATCTAGCCTCATTATGAGACAAAGCAGTAATTAGAAAACAGACTTTACAAGAGGATGGTTTCCAGATTAAACTGTTGCCAATATTGCCATATTCCTACGAGGTGGGGGACCTGTTATTGAACTCCCCTGAAACAATCCTACCATACAAATTCGTTAGTTTCCTCCTTCTGATTGTATAAAAACGTATTGAAAATTGAAGAAGAGTAATCCCCAATTTAGTTTCCGCAAAAAACTGACCTCCATAGTAATATTGCCCGCATAATATGAACCGCACCGTTCATTCTTTACTGCGTTACTTTTTCCGTTAAATTCGAACACAAAAAGATCTCGAAATAAGATCCACGCGCACAATTGATACTCTGGTTTAGAGATAGTCATATGATATCAGCGGTGTAAAATCTAGAACCTACACAGTCCATCAGACGCGCGTGTATCTTTTTATTTTTTTTTCTCAACCCAGAAATGAGATACTTTACTGATTTACGAGCTAGATAAATGGGTGGATGTCGCGCGGGCGAGCAGAGAGGGTAGAGTTATGGCAATCCGATACGGGATGGCGTTTTTGGTATATGCGTTCGTCTATCTCACATGCTTACCGAAAGGGGGTTGGTAGCGGTTCGTATAATCGAAAATTACCCTTCTCTCTGCCATATGCTGCACTTATTTCCATACAAAAAATATAAATTACGAGAAGAAGCGGTAAAACGGACCTAAAAGCTTATGAGGCTGACTGTTCTTGATAACCGTGTGATTAAAATGTTAGAGTCTCGATGGAATATTATCTGTCTGGCCGAATCGTTAGCTTGAGGCGATTCGGCAGGAACTTTATATTGCCCCTCATATTAATGATGCATAACTATTTCCTTTTTAATGATCTAGATATTTTAAGGGTATATGCAATGATTATTTCGACAGACGCACGCTTAAAATTTCTTCTTAGGAGAGCCCAACGTATGCAACAGATCCATTTCATACACCGTTGAACTCGCTTCCTATAATGGAACGGTGTATTATTTATGCGTTTTGATCTTTTAAAACGCTAATATAAATACGGAGGAAATACGGTATTACTAGAAAATGTAATTCGTTCCCTGTTTAATTGCTTCGAAAATACATTTTCAATGTAAATCATTTCGAACCGCAAAAAGATGTATCTTTCGTGCGTGCCGTTGGATTTTCATACTTCTATTAGCATACGTTGGTATATCAACCTTCAAACACGAACTGTTTTACATATAAAAAACAAATATTTTAATGAGAAAACGTGCTGTGAAACTATAGCACAGGATGCATAAAAACAAGCAGATATCCTGCGATCTAAACTAGAAACATTTCTTTGTTTCAATTTATAACTACCTACTATACGTAATATTCGCATTTAGTTGGAAAAAGCATAGTGATCCGGTACGCACTATGATACGCTATATTTGCCGCATAACCTCAATCATACGCAACCGCATACTGTTTGTGCATAAAGAAAGCAGCAAAATTGATATTAGACAGGGTGGCGACATAAGTATTTGTAATGATAAAGTTTTTAGATTTCCTGCTGACTAAATTCTGACAAAATTTGGCCGTGGAACAGGTTGCTAGTGGATCATTTAGAATCAGTAGGTACTCCTGCTACCACACTTTTTATATTATCTTATAGTATATTCGATGACGTTTATGTTTTGAATAGCTCTTCGTTTGAATGTCCACCTCGGCTTCGTGTACACGAGTGAATTCGACGAATCCAATTTTCAACGACTTTGTGCAATAAATCGGGCGTAATCTCACGAATACAGCGTTCAATCTTCAATCTCAAAGCATCGTTTGTGGCCTGTTTGCATAAACCTTAGATTTTAAATAACCCCAGAAAAAGTAATCTAAAGAGGACAAATTACAGCTTCCTGAAGGGCAGAGAACAAAATTGGTTGACAGAGCGTACCTCCAATCACATCCATCACATCAAATATTGCTATGGTATTTGGCCTATAAGGGCACTGGAAGATCTGAAGCATCTGAAAGCAAAGAAGAGACAAAAAATGAGATTATATTTAAACAGATTCAAAAGTTTGAAGTCTAAGCAATTAGTTTAGCAGGTTAGTTGTTTCAAAATTAGTAAAACTGATTTAATGCAGTTGATTTTGAAACCATATTTCATAAGTCGGAGATATTGGCGAAGATTCTAGAAAACAGCTTTATTATCAATTACCTAAAAGTTGCTGAATGGTTTTATTATATGTATTAGGTACTACACACTCGATGGTAGTAGAGCGCTTCTTCTGCGGTAGCGGTATACCAGAGTTGCAGAAATGCAATCCTGACTACACTGTTGTGGTGCGTCTCGCTTGGGATTGTTCCCAGTCCGAGTACCATCCGCTCTTTGGAAACAATGAACAGCGCAATATTATTCACAACCGAATGATGTTGTGCTTAGAAGACATACACATTTACACATAGTGAGATCTAAAGTAAGAACTGCGATGGTAGTTCAGTAAACAAAACAGCTTGTTAGTCACTGCAGCTGCACCTACCACAAAAGGAAAATCATTACACGCTCACTCGTTAACAAGAGTTATAGTGGGTAATCTACAGATTCGGAGGCTCTTTGTTCTAAAACAAATGCAGCTACATGCTTCATGTGACAAAAGTGTAATACAAGATGCATATTTGGAGAAAATTGAAATACTGAAAGACCTTGGAGTGTTTGTTGACAGTCGTTGCTTTTTTTCCCACTGTATTCTAAACTTGTCCTTATCTGCTTCTCGTAGCCTAGGTTTTTTTCCGCGCTTATGTAAATATTTCAATGATGTTGGTCTTTTTAAGCGCCTCTTTTGTAGTCTGGTTCTGAGCAAATTTGAATATCCTTCTCAAGTATGGTCACCACAGGTATGGTTACGTTCAGCTTGCGGTGGAGAAGATTTAGCGACGTTTTTTTGAAGTATTTATCGTTCAGAAATAATGGCTTTTATCCACCTTGCGGAATTGATTACTCGATGCTGTTAATGGAGCATGAGATGGATGCTGTCAGTTATCGTCGAGAAAGACATGGTGCTCGTTTTATATGGAAATTAGTACATTATGCCACTGATTGTTTCCTAAATTTCTCCGGTCGAAGATTATATTCTGTTAGTCGTCCACTAGATCCCATTTTCAACAACTATCCTGCTCCAGTCATCACCACTGACAACGATATGTCGAGATCAATATGAATTTGAAATATATTGATATTGAAATAGTGGAATTCATATTTCACGATCTAGGCCAAAGTAATTCGTGTGCTCCAGATTTTGCGTTTCAATTCTGACCACTTAATTTTGAACGAAACAAAAAACAAACTTCTTTTACTGAGACTGCAATCTCCAATAAACAGCTGTTCGCTGATGTTGCGCGAATGTTGTACTACGTTCTGTTACATTCAGTTATTAAGCACTTTAAGGACATCAATTCGGATTAATTTTGAACAAATTTAAAGCCACTATAAATCGTAATCTCGTAAATACCACAACAAAGTATTAAATGCATCTACATATACATAGGTATATGTATATGCATATAAGTGATATCCAGATCGATTTAATTTCTCTTTTATAAATACATACCCAACGAAATTAAAGATAATTTTCGATGGCGCGGTATCCGTATAATAAAATGGATTAAGCCGAAATGCGATCATATTAACTGGTACTCGTGCACATTGGGCGAGATTATCAAACAGAAGGAGAGAGAAAACGAGAACGAAATTGATTTATAGAGAGAGGAAGATGGAAGATAGAACAGCCCTTTAAATAATGCCCACTTATTAAATTCCTCCTTTTTACGGACCCGTCCTGAGTTAGTCGAAAAACCGATTGGAATCATTGAACCAGGAGAAGATTTTCTGTCTTCCTCGACGTAAACCGTGACGCTACACAAAAACCAATAAGCGATGGACCGATTGCTGTTCTTCTATCTTTTTCCTTGCTTCTCCCTCACGATCTTCTTAAAAGTTTTAATAACACTAACTAGATTAAAAATAACTTAATGCCCCGCCAAAAAACCCGACCGTCGCTTGTACCGTTTCAATATAATCCGCAGCGTTCTAGTTTACCGACATAAGGATATTAAATGTATCGATTGCCGCTTATCATTCTGCTGTTTGTTACCGAGATTAGAGGAATTGAAGCTGTATTAAAATCAATTTAGATTAAAACAAACCGGGGTGCAATTTCAATCGTTTTTTTTAATTAATTGACAGCTTCGCCAAGCAGTGAAACGGAAATGTAAGGTGATATTTTTTTCTACCATATCATCATACGATATTGTGGACAATATTTCCGAACAATATCTTCATGTCTACCGACTGTAACATCAATAATAACTAGCGAGTGTTTTTCTGATTAAATAGCCACCTTGATAAATGCCTCGTCATTAAACCACAGCCCTCAAAAACAACAATACTGACAAATTGATTTTAGGCCGTACTTTTTTACAGTCGCATTTCACATCAACGAAGCGAATAATTGTTAAGTACCAATGGTGAATCCTTTGGCCGTGAATAATAGGAATATTTACGGAAGAATGATTAAACTTATTTCGTTCTATAGCAGTTTTTCGATTCAAACCGCTTCGAAAAAAATGTTATCATTACGTTGCGTTTCCATATTACGTCGGTATTTCAACATAAAAGCAATTGTTTGAAAATAAAATTCGGTTTTTCGTTAACATTGAATAGAAAAAGCAATTTTATAATTGTAATATTTTTCAAAGCAGGCAGCATGAAAGGTTCGATGCAGAAGAGATGGTATTTCCAATACTATAAATTAGAACCTTTTGGCAACTCAACAGATAACCGAAGACGATAAAATCAGTACCCACGATATGTCATTATAATTATAACGGTTTTCCACGTGCATTATGTTCCAATAATAATTAAGCACTCACAGATACAATCTTAATTTTATTACATATGTTCAAAATACCTAATAATCTATTTCACCTTATTCAAAATACAACCCACCGCCACACTAACAACTAGATAGAGATCTTAGCCGTTTTCATATGTTAACACGGCAAGCCAAGATCACTTATAGCAGGCGATCGCGATACCAGATAGTGTTAGTGGATTGAAATCAACCAGCTGTCACTACAGGTAAATATAAACAAAATATCTTGTAGAAAGGGACATGTGGTATTCGAAGATCTTAATAAAGAAATTAAACTTTTTGTACATCATTTTATACTAATGAAGTGAGCGTAGAAACAATTTTTATACTAAAACTCGAGACAATTTGCTTATCTCTCATCAAAACACAAATTATTACGACCATAATTTCGAGACTCTCGCTGCTAAGGAACTCTGTGACTAAATAGGGAACTGTGGCATCGAATTAGTGTTAGACTACGAAATAGAATGAATTGAAAACGGTGACCATTCGTATTGTTACAACCGTTAAATGATTATAATGGTCCGACTAATTACAGATTGGTTCAGTCAAATTAAAGTTTTAAAGGAGACAGTAGGGGATATTTCATGGGAGTTAATTAATTGTCTGAAGGGCACAGGTGTTAGACGTAGTTTAACAGCGTTTACATCGGGAGTTCTTCTTGTATAAGGGTCTGGTTTTAGTTAGAGTAAGGTTTTCTCGTTCTACTTCAAAGTAAAATTTAGATTGATTAATTAGTGTTAAGTAAAAAAGACATCTGCATTTTAATAGCTGTAAATTTTGAATACTTTTAATTTTAAGAGGCTGGCGTAAAATACTAGAAGGAAAAGTGTAAGAGTGAATGTATTGGAGTACTTCTGAGATCTCCAACAGAATGGAAACACCATAAAAATGAATACAGCACAATCCACTGGATAGAAATTCTGAAACCCATCGGTTTATAAGAATAGATCTGTGCAAATTAGAAATAACAGTTTGACAACAACGCAATTTTGAAATAAACAGTATACCCTAGCACAACATCGTAATGTCGATAGATTGGAGAAACAAGAACTTGAACGTCTTCAAAGGTTTTATAAGAATTTTGGAAAATCTTGGCAATGGGGAATATTTTTGTCTTATTCCGACATTTTCGCAATTTTACAAAATGTCACTAATTTCTGTTAAGAAACTGGACAATTTAGAAAATTTCAAATATAAAAAAGATGCGGGAATATTAAAGGGGGTGATTGCCCAGGCCATTTTATACAAAAAAGTTCCTAAAAAACATAGGTCCGTAAACGAAGTTTAATTAAAAAAAAACAGTAAAAATTAGATTTTTCCAAATCGACTTGAGATATCATAATGAAATTTTAGGCGTGTCAATAGCTGTGGGAGACACATACTTTGAAAACAACACGATATTTTAGTCGTACCAGTGGCGCGCGTATTGGCACGTCACATGCTATTTTTCAAGAAAAAAATAGGACGCCGCTGATTTCTCTAAAAATAAAAATATGTTTTCATTCTTTGTTCAATTGTGAAGAAAAAAGCTCTCTGAACTTTTTATCGTACGACATACCGTTAGTTGTTAGTAAAAAAACATTTTAATGCATGTCCATTTATTACAAAATTTTTTTTTAAAGAACAAGGGTTTTATTCAAAGGCAAAAACAAATATTTTACCAAACCAACAATTTTACCAACCAAAAATTAAAAAACTGTGCAAAGTGACCACCTCGAGGTCGGATGCAAGACTCCAATCTTCTCCTTATTGATTGGCGAACTCTCTCAAAAACACCAGGATCGGTTTTAATTGAGTTACACCCAACAATGATTCGATTTCTTAAGTCGTCTACGTTTTCCAATGGAGTAGCGTACACCAAGGACTTCAAATGGCCCCACAGGAAAAAATCCAGGGGATTTAAGTCCGGAGATCGTGCAGGCCATAAGTGAGGTCCACCTCGGCCAAACCAGCGATTTCCGTATGCTTGCGTTAAGAAATCACGAGCTACTTGACTAAAGTGGGCTGGTGCGCCATCGTGCATCCACATTACATCTCAAATTGCTAATGGTACGTCCTCCAGAAATCCAGGGAGCGTGTTTTCCAAACAGTTGCGATACACCTCTCCGGTAAGTCTCCCTAGTAAAAATACCGGTCCAATTCCAAACCATCCATAATTCCAAACCAAACGTTCAAAAAAAACTGATTTTGAAAACAATCTTCAACAATTTCATGTGGATTTTCGTCACGCCATACATGGTTATTATGAAAATTGGGTATTGCATTTCTTGAAAAATTCGCTTCATCGGTGAACAGAATCATCATCAGGAATTGAGGGATTTGAACCATTTTGTGGAAAAGCCATTAACAGAATGCAATGCGAGGAGGAAAGTCAGCAGGAAGAAGTGCTTGAACGCGTTGTATATGGAATGGATACAACAAATTTTCCTTCAGAATGTGCCAAATAGTCTCATTACTTACATCCAAAGCGTCAGCAATTTTTCGAGTAGAAGTACCTCGATCTTCTTCAATCATGTCTAGCACATCCTCTTCCAGCTCTACCGTTCTTGCTGTCCTTGGCCTTCCTGCTCCTCCATTTTGTCTTAATGTGTCTGTTTCATAAAGACGCCGATGGATACTTTCGAAAGTTTTTCCATCAGGAGCAATACGGCCAGGAAATCTTTCAGTATACAACCGCCTAGCTTCTAATGCATTGCCATCAGCAAGTCCGTAAATATAGTTCATGTCGGTCATCTCGGCATTCGCATAGCGATTCATGATAAGGAACTTCAACAAATTCGACACATACAGAATTATTAATCACGACACTCATTCAATATGTCATTCAATATGTCAGTGAATAAAACAGGACTGTTTAAAAATATTTTTGTACGCATGATAAATGGATATGCACTAATTAAAAAAAAAAAAACGGTACGTCGTACGATAAAAAATTAACAGATTTTTTTGCTTCACAATTGAACAAAGAATAAAAACATATTTTTATTTTTAGAGAAATCAGCGGCGTCCTATTTTTTTCTAGACTGTGACGTGCCAATACGCGCGCCACTGGTACAGCAATTAACACGTCTAAAATTTCATTATGATACCTCAAGTCGTTTAGGAAAAATCTAATTTTTACTGTTTTTTTTTTAATTAAACTTCAACACGCTGTAGATCGGTAACGAAGCGTGTGCGAACCTATGTTTATAGGAACTTTTTAAAATGACCTGGGCAATCACCCCCTTTAATATTGCCGCATCTTTTTCACAATGTCACAATACATTTTTAAAATTTTCGTAATTTTCAAACATATTTGATAGGAACTTTTAAAAATGTGAGACGTTAAAAGATTTTATAAATGTTTCTTTTACAGCACTGCATATTTTCAACATTTGCAATCAAAAGACAACATTTTTGAGATCATTAAAGTTGTAAAGGAAATGCAGGAATGCTTATAAATTCTTTTAAAGTTTTCAGTTATAAAATTATCTTCATTCTGCGAATTTTGTTAAAATGGAAATGTTTGAAGTCAAGTCAAGCTTCTATAGTTCAAACCTCGCTAATCCCTTAATAATTGGTTAAGTTAACTTCGAATGATACTTATTTACAGATATAAATTGTGTTACAAAAATCAAATTTATTTAGAACTTTAAGCGATAGTAACTCTGACATGTAGTGTTGCCTTTCTAGATCAGTCCAATAACCTGTGAGAAATGTTCAAACTAAACGAGAATCGTAGGTATTATATCGGATTCAAAGAGGGTTTGAGTAGCCTTAAGGAAGGGAATGTATCTGTGTCCCAAGCCCCACCCACTTATATTTGGAGCATCCTTGTCAAATGTAAAAAGTAATACGCATGGGAAACATGATAAGATTTTTTTTTTGGTACAAGGTCACTGTGATATAAGTGCTAACGAGGAGATGAACAGACTGGCAAAAGTAAACTTTACTTTGAACATCACTGGTTTTCAATAACTTTGATTTATCTCTAGTAATACAACAACAGTTATCCAGTGTGAAAGTACATGACGATATCGACTCTGATAGCAGAAAAGGTCACACAATATCTCGAATGTTTGTTTCCACTATTAGCAGAATGAATAGAATTTGGGCATGGGGTTTTCAAAGCTCATCTGCATAGGTTCGTCTAGTTGATTCCCCAATCTGTGAATACGGTTACGAATTCGAAGTCTTGTACCATGTATTTTTAGACTGCTCAAGGTATTAAATTCTACTGTACTCAACATCAGAGAGAATCAGTTTCGAGATTCTTACGAGATATGTTAATTCTATTTCCAATAAAAGTCACAGCTGTACTAATTTTTCAAATTATAAAATTATCCGACAATCTCAAAATCTGAGAACAATTAGAAATTTCTATTTATTCTGCTGAAAATGGTCAAAAAAATTGTTAAAATATTTGGAAATACTTGTATTACTGTTTTAAACATTTCCAAAGTGTTCAAAATTTTCTTTTTATTGATTTGGAGATTTGGTAAAATAAGAAACTTGACACCACACCACGTCACGAATTACTTTTCATTACATTTCCGAAATATCGTGTTCTAATATTCTAAAACCCAAAATTTATTATTATTCAATGATATCCACGGGTTCCACGGTAACTCGACGTGTAAGCTACGTTAGAGGCCAACCCTTCTGGTAGATGATGTCAGATGGTCACGGTAACTCTACGTCTCAACCACGCCAGACACGGAAACCTCACTGTTATTATTGTCCAAATTTTCGCAAAATTAAAAAATTCTTATACCTATATATTAAATTTCAATATGTATTTCCTAAATTTTGAATTCAAAAGTTTCAACATTATCTATAGTTGCGATTAATAAAATTTTGAATCTTATATCGAACTGATGTGGTGTGACGCAACGCTATGGATTAAAAAGCAAAGCAGAATATGTATATTCCATATGTATTTGTTTTCAAATTTTCAAAATTGTCCGATTTTTCAGTCTCCTCAATTTTCAATTTTCAAACTTCGAGATACAAAAAAAGCAAAAAATATTTGTATTTTTTACATCATTTGAAAAATTTGTGTAATTTTTTTTGAGTAGATCCCAGAAAAACAGTTAACTCACAAATACTTATCGCCTATTTGAGCTTTTGATGCTTGGAAGCTAATTAAAATTATCATTAGCACAACTCTGGAGAGCACGAAAGAGCTTTGGAAGTACAAAAAATTTATAACTGCACAAATAAATAAATAACAAAACTTAATATTTGCAGCTCATAAATTTGTAATTTTGAACCCAGCTCAATAAATGAGATGAAATTATTGAATTATTAATGAGGACTTTAATGTCTGATTGAGCTGTTTGATAGGGTTAAATTTGCTACTAAAAATATATTCGTTTTTAAAAGCAATTTTTGGGTTTATAGAGAAATATCGAGCTCCTCAAGAAAATCATCAATATGGAAACCCTAATGGGCAAAAAATGACTGCTCCAAAGAATGTTTTGGTACTTTTTGGCCCAGTGGGCTCTTTTCTATCTAAAAATAGAGCTCTTATAGCTATATCATATGCAGATGCTTGTAAACAGAACAGAATAAAAAATCCTATGCACAGCAACTAACTGTTTGGCTCTGTTAAACTATGCTTACAAACTAATTGTTAACATTTTTTTCTAAAATAAATTTCGTGCATCCAAGCATCTTCAACTTATATATGTAACTGTAACAAGATTACAGTCATTGGCAAAAGCAAATATAATTAGGACGACTCTACAATATCCAAGTTCAAGAGATGTTTTGACGAACCTGTTCGTGTTTTGAAGTGTAAAATTTCTGTTTACGCCTTCTCTGAAAGATAGAACATGGAAATTTGGTTTTACTTTCAATATTCCGCTTTACCGCTGGTGAACGTCGATTAAATTTGATGCTCCCAGATACATACCCGCATTTCCGTCTAAGTTCACAACTTGCACTTATTGTTAGAAGATTTCAGTACCGATGTTAATTCTTTCTTTTATTCTTTGTATAAATTTCGGCCGCCGAGAACTATTGCTGATAATGGCTGATAACTACGACACGTCTGTCAACGACAATATTAACATAACCTAAAGCAAACATATTAATGAAAATATAGCGTAACTTACCTGGTTTTGTTAAAGCATTTCTTGTTAGTGAACCAGGGAAACTTATGATTTGTGTTATTTATTTTTTTTTCTCCTCGATGCATTCAGCTGTTTGTTTATTTCTGGCCCCGTATGTACTTGGTTCTCTGTAAAATATTCCGTGTCATTTGATTATCATTTGTTTGATTAACCTGGAGCCAACGTCAGGTTAGTTTTATTTTATTGGAATTTCATTTTCTCCGACATCAGCGAGATACCCGTGAGATTTAAACATAGTGACAGTTATTTGGTGCTTCTTAAACAAGACGAGCTTTCACTAAAGGCCTGATTTCGTTTTGTAAACAACACTGGCAAAAACTGCCTGACACATTGAGGTTAGGAGACCACTGTTGATAAAGGAGAGACCGTTTCGACAACCGGGCGAGTTAATAGAAGCAACTGGTTCAAATACGAACTACGACTTACCTATCACCGTTACTGTTACATGTAACTGCGTAGCTTTCATACGGAGTGGGATGCATTCGTAATTTTAATTTTCAATGAGATAATACTTCACCAGAAAACAGCTTCCGAGTTTTAACGTGTCTAGTATTTAAAACTTTTCAGTGAAGGACGACGTTTATCTATAGATACAAAATTCAGGCAACAAAGGAAGTGTATTGTTACGTTGAAATTTATCTGGAAGGAATTGGTCTCCAAAACAAATAAAGTTTTATAAGTACAGCAAAGAATAACGGTAGCCCCACAGTTTCACATCTTCAATTAACTTTAAACTGCGATATCGACAAGCCAAAAACATTCAACCGTCTAGGTGTAATTACACTTGTCGAGAAAAAGTACTGAGAGAATGAAACCTTGGTTTATATTTAAACCCGAAAAGCAAATTGAAATAAAAATCACTTATCTTATTCGGGCAACAACTATAGCGGGCGGGTGGGACATTTCAGTGATGGCCTCCCGTCGGTATATAACGTTACCTTAAGGAGAAGAAAATGCCGAATAACAAGGCTTCAATATCGCGGTCCCCGATAAAATAAACGACGGCAATAAATATTACACACGGGTTCGGAATTAACAAGTACCAATATTTACGTTATGGTATCAATTAAACGTGCTCTAAACGAACTCATGTCTCGATCATGTTCGAAAAACTTTCTTACACTGCGAGAAGGTTGTCCCGTTATGTCCAAGACGGTCGAGATGCCATCAATCAAATTCGACGTGCCAGACGTATAAAAATGTATATTGGTGTATCGGGAGCTGGCGAAGCAGGTGGAAAAAACAACGTTGTCACATCAACCGTTTTGGGTATATGTAGTTACACATGAACCAAATTGAACCCAACATGTGTTATAAAATGGACCGCGTACAAGACGTTATACTCTAAACAACGATGTCTCGGCACCATTCTAAATTAGCCGGCATAGAGCGATGGCTGCACCATTACCTAGAATGGATGAATTCGTCAGCGACAATAAACACAAACTGGTTAAATCATCACTGATGGTACCTAATGGAGTGCATAAATTAAATTTTTATATAGATTTATAGGAGAATTGTTACGTCTCTGACATTTTCTAGGACTCTCAAAGTATAAAACACACAAAATATGGTTATTAAAAAGACTGAAAATTAGTTTTGAACCAGTTACTGCAAAGAAAATTGTGGTTTTTTATTTGTCAGCGAAACCATTTTACATTCCATCAAATCGTTTGCTGACCATTATTGAAAATTTAAAGATGACCGTATGATTTCATGCCACACATCTTTAAATCTGCTATTTGTCGTCAATTTGAAGCATCGAAGCTCAAATTTAGGGTCCATGCTTAAGGTTGTGGCAACACATTAGCATCCGACTTTGACACAAATATCGTTTCAGATATGCTTAAAAATTGCCTTTTCAAGCATTAGCACAACCTTAAGCATGGAAAGCACTGTAAATATTGACACTTGCGCAAATTCTACAATGTCGTATATTTTCTATATGTACGTTTACCACATATTTTCCACATCATCTTGATGTATGTTATGTACTTCATTTTTAAAGATGTTAGCTTTTAGAGAGGTGCGGGGCCGGTGGGGGAGGGAGGGGGGGGCTTAAATAGATTCATTTGAAAAGGTTGATAGGTAGTCGATATTACACCATATTTTTTTTTGTGGTTTTATTATTCCAAATTTTCTGAAAATGTTGATTTGTTTTAATTTGAAATATTTGAAATATGTAGTTTTGTTTTTGGTTTAATTGAATGCAATAGTCTCATTTACACCAAACCAACCCACTTACTATCTTTCCTAATTTTTTCATAATATTCTATTTTAAAATATTGAAGGTTTTCACATATTTTCCATATAATGTTGATGTATCTTATGTACTTCATTTTTTAAAATGCTTAGTCTTTCAATTATTTCAGGCTAAACAGCAAACACTTTATAAGAGAGTCTTCAAAATTCTCTAGCTGCTAAGATTAGGCGTGGGGAACGGAGGGCAAGCTTGATGGATTGACTTGAAAAAGTTGATTTAGTTTTGTATAACTAGAAAAATTTCAAATAATTTTTTAAATTCTCGGAAAAAAACAAAGATCTGAGAAAAACGATTTTCATTCTAAATTTTATTTCGCAAAACCTGAAACAGTCTAGAATAAAAATGTTTCATAAAACAAAAAAAAACGTTTCCGTTGGACACAAAATATTGTTAGTCCCAACTATTGTAAAGTCAAACGAAAATACTTTCTGTGTGGAGATATCTAGAAAATTCTGTATCAGCTATTTTCTTTTATTCTGCAAAAACCTGGATTCATTTTAAACTAATTTGTAAAACTTTCTAAATAATTTGATCTAATATAGAACAATAGATTACCTTGACACTTCCAAACCTTTAGTTTTAAAGGGAAGGCAAGTAGAAAAATTTGACTTTTGCTAATTTTTGCTTGAAGTAAGAGCAACGGCAAAGAAAAAAGCTTTTAGAGAAATTTTAGTTTTTAATGAATATTGGGTTTTGCACTCCAGAGTTTAAAAGAAATACTTAATTTTTTAAGTTCTTAGGTATACTTAAATATACAATTGTGTATTTTGTTTAAATTTTTGGGCGTCCAGTCCAATATTCTTAACCTAAACTAGCTAGGTTCACAAAATGTTAGCAACATAGCTAGGTTAGGTTAGAAATGTTGGGTTCGGCAGCCAAACGTTCAAACAAAATACTCAATAGCTCAAGTTCTTAGTTACACTCAAGCATACAATTGAGATTTTTCTTTGAACTTGCGGCTGCCAAACCCAATATTTCTAACCTACCTACCTAGGTCCATAAAATGTTAGGAACATTGGGTTTTTCAGCCAAAAGTTAATACAAAATATTCAACTGTATATTTAAGTATAATTAACAACTTGACAATTGAGTGTTTTGTATGAATTTTTGGCTGCCAAATCCAATGTTTCTAACATTTTGTGAACCTAACATAGGTTAGGTTAGAAATTTGGATTTGGCAGCCAAAAGTTCAAACAAAATACTGAATTGTTCCAGTTCCTAGTTATACTTACATATATAATTGAGTATTTTCTTGTTTGAATTTTTGGCTGCCCAACCCAATATTCTTAAGCTAAGCTAGCAGCTTTCAAAATGTTAGGAACACTGAGTAGGCAACAGTTCAAACAAAATACTAAACTGTATATTTCAGTATAACTAAGAACTTGTAAACTGAGTATTTTGTAAAAACATTTGGCTGCCAAACCCAACGTTTATAACATTTTGTGGACCTAAGTAGTGTAGGATAGAAATATTGGGCTTGGCAGCCAAAAGTCCAAAAAAAATACTCAACTCTTCAACTTCTTAGTTATACTTAAATATACAATTGCGTATTTTGTTTGAGATTTTGGCTGCTATACCCAATATTTCTACCCTAACCTAGCTACAAAAAGTTACAAAAATGTTAGGAACATTGGGTTTGCCAGCCAACAGTTCACACAAAATACTCAACTGTATATTTAAGTATAATTAAGGACTTGTCAATTGAGTATTTTGTATGACCTTTTGGCTGCCAAACTCAACGTTCCTAACATTTTGTGGACCTAAGTAGTTTAGGATAGAAATATTGGGCTAGGCAGCCAAAAGTTCAAACAAAATACGCAATTGTTCAACTTCGTTATACTTAAATATACATTTGAGTATTTTGTTTGAGCTTTTGGCTGCCACGCCCGATATTTCTAACCTAACCTAGCTAGGTCTACAAAATGTTAGGAACATTGGGTTTGCCAGCGAATAGTTCACAGAAAATACTCAACTGTATATATGTACATATGTATATACATACATATTGTCAAGTTCTTAGTTATACTTAAATATGTATGTACATATTTAAGTATAACTAAGAACTTGACAATTGACTAATTGTATGAACTTTTCGCTGGCTTTAACCTAGCTTAGGTTAAGAATATTGAGTTGGGCAGCCAAAAATTCAAATAAAATACTTAATTGTATATTTAAGTATACCTAAGAAGTTGGAAAATTGAGTATTTTGTTTGAATTATTGGCTGCCAAACACAAGATTCCTAACTTTTAGGTTTTTAGTATTTGAACTAGGTGGCTGGCAAAACTGTATGATTTTTCTATGTCTTTCGCAGCTTTGACTTCGTAATGTTAGAATAATGAGTGTGCTACAACTACTTGACAAAAAAGAGTGTCCTTTAATTTAATTTTTGGAAACTCTGGGATCATCTGGGACATTCTTCGATCTTTTCAACATATTTTCGACAATTTTTTCCTCATTTTCGAGACAAGTTTTGGACATCAATAAGGTATCTATATTTTTATTTGACAGATTTTCCGAATATTTTTCTGTTACATTTTGGTGTGATGGTATCTCCTTCAGTTACATTTCTTGTATGACCACCAATCAAATAATAATTAAAACACTGAAATAGCAAGGCTATTGATATACTCTATAGAAAAAACCAAGCTTTATCGCAATCCTTTTGTTTTCTTCAAGTAGAACGAAATTAGAACTAATAAAGGTTTAAGTACGAAGTTTTGCGGCACGTCGGCTTCTAAAGCAAATTCTTCCATTACATGCGATTCTATGACGTCAGTATGATTAGGATTATGAAACCAATCAATTCAAGGTTCGGATTAGTAAAACAACAGGTTCATGTGAAATAAGAACAAATAAAATTCTAAGTCGGAAACCTAGAAGCCAATCATCAGAAGAATATAAAATAATGATCATTACATTACTAATCCAATTTTGTTCCCCTCAATTATTGCATGCAATTCTGCTTCTTCTACTCTTGCTTGTCAGTTACTCCTACTCCTACAAGAAGTTTTCTCAGTTTCTTCACAACAGGAATTCGACAGCAGTAATATCGGTACAAACGGCATTATGCTTATGACTTCTCGGAATCCTCCAATACAAAAATAATTATGATATAACGTTTTCTGTATAGGTATATATTTCACGAATCCAATTCAAACGTTGCAATAAAAAACTCACTAAATCGTATTATACCTTCGTTTCAACGACTGTCGACGTATTGAAATATTCCTAAAATAAACGTTGAAATAGGATCGCTTCTTGACTTTAAATATTACACACGGAGAAAAAATCCGAACCCGTCCATAAATCGTACCCACACCCATTGTTATATCTTGTGCCCCGAACGCGACAAGCGTGTGTTATGACTAGAGTTTCTCTCTCTTTGCCTCTCTTGATTGCGATTTATGATTTTCCTGCGTTCCTAATGAACGACATTTTTGTATATGTATGTATGCATCATATACGTGTGTAAGCGTCGTCGGTCGTCCAGCGTGTTCGTTTTAGTTTCATCTAGATCCAGGACTCTATGGCCTGCGGAAATAAATTTCCTCGAATGTCGTTGTAACACTGATGTGTTGTACGGTAAACAATGCCAGTGTACAGATTCGTAGACAATGCCTACTGTTTTCTTTTCATTTTTTTCCTTATTTGAAGTGAAGTAGTTGTGACATATTTTAATGGTGTAAATGTTGCGAATGAAACATTTCTAATGTTCGAGTTATGCTTAGGAACCACGCATTGGTGCTTCTCTACGAGCGTATGCAAATGTGGTCTTCGAATTTTTGTTTTTTCTTTAAAGGTGTTTATCTCCAAAATATGAAATGAAATTATCATCATTATCATCATACAAAGAATATTTTGCGTCAAGTCAGAAACGAATACGAAATTATGATGAAGGCTGCTCTAAGAGCAATAAACATTCTAACAATAAAAGTAATGTGTATAAAAAATCTAAATTTTGGAACAGAATTAATTACGGGAATACGTTGGACAAAACCATTATAAGCGTTGTTTAGACTTTGTTAACTGTCAAGAAGAAAAGGTTTAGGTAACAAATTTTTTGAAAGAATTTGAAATCCTTGAACACAAAGGCTGATTCCTTCAGTGGGGCACATAAAGATGAGGAAACTTTGGCGATTATCTGGTTCCTTACATTTAAAAATGGTTGCCACTAAATCTGCAGCTAGTAACCATGCAAACGCCTTGTCTCTCTGATTAGTCAGCAGTTATTCTTCTTCACTAAATGCCAAGACGAACAGCTCTAATAACATATGTTATCTATGTTTAAGGGTCTGAAAGTCAACGTCTTTGAGTCGAACCACCCAGCGTGTTAGATCGAATATTTTGATTTATTGTTGGATCAACAATTTTTGTTGTTTGTTTTTCCTCATAATGATATCTAGAGAAACTCATGCTTAATGGATAAATAAACAAGATGAGTTGGTCTTTGATCATAGTATACCTTTAATAGATGTTACAAAAATAAGATTCATTGCCCATGGAAAATATAAAATAAGCTTTAAATCCGTTCGAATAATACCCTTAATTTAAACGGTTAGCTACTCAATGTTCCAATTTCCAAACTACCTCATAGAGTTTGTGTTGAAGTATGAGATTAAGAGGTTTTGTTGAGCAAATCTAATGATCTATCCGGCTTATCTACATGCCTTCATACACAAAAATAAGATTTTGGTACATTTTTTTTTGGTACAGTTAACGGCTTCATTATGCCGACACCAATAACTCCTCCAAGACAAACTTTTCAAAACATCTACTACCACAATCCTGAATAAGCGATTCGTTTTTCAGAGGAAGGTCATATAAGCTATATAGCTTTGTAGATAAAAAGATACATATTTTTTTTTAGATCAAGAATGTTATTATGAGACAACAGGGATAGAAAGTAACTAAAGCCTGCTGTTCAAAAAAAATATATGAGACCATGCTAATGTCTTTTTTAAACGCAAACATCGATAATTCTATTGGTCTAGAAGTAATGCTCAATTCCTTTGGCGCATCTCTTTTAATTTTTCTGTTTCGAGTAGTCGCTAAAGATGCATATGTAAAAAAATTGTCTGCTGTAATAGTGCGCCAATTTCCTTGATGTGGTTCGACTAAATCATTTACCACACTAAAACCTTGGTCTTTGTCTCTTGCTCCATCAATAGCTTTTCCAGTATACATTTGCAGGTTATTAAAGTAGGAGGTCAGCAGCGGCCCACACTTTGATGCTGTAACGTGCGGGCTTCGATTGCATATACTATTGAAACATAACCTCAAACTGTAATTGACACATATGTATGTCCATGACAGAGCAACAGCCAACAGTCACAAACAAAAAATTACTAAACAAAAATTCAATTCTCTTGGAGTTTTGAGGGCTAAGTACAAGACGAACATTATACAATACTATTTTATTATTTTTTTAAGATTTGGCAAAAGAATATGCTGACTACAAACTAATTTGGATTGAACTTTATATCGGATTCTTCACAGAAGTTATAAACCTGTTTCCATTTACCTCCACATACCTTCCATTTCCTATTTACCAGTCAAAGTTTCAATACATCATTTTTACCTTGGAAAGGAGAAGAGTATCTTTCAGCTAAAAGATTTCAAAAAGTGTTATTGCAATCAAAAAATATTGAAATGTGTAGGGCGTCAGTTTTACACCATTTAACTAAACTGAACAAAAAATGCTAATTATAAAATTCAGTATTCCGCATTCCTTTAATAATATCTTCTCTAGATCTTAGGTAAGAATACAGATTTTGAAGGGATTGGTAAGTTTAGATATTTGGATGTAGGCTTCTTTTAAGGCCAAGAAAATTATCTTGCAAATGCTCAACTGGTACTGAAAAGTTTGAGAGCATTTTTGGGCTGCCTATTACGATGAATTCAATTTTACTGGTGTGATACTTGGCTTCTGAATTTCTACTTTATTCGTGATAAGCTTTCCTATATGAGCAATTTTCCAATGTTTTCTTCTTTATTTTTGAGATGTGACTTAGAGAGCGTATTCCTGTTCTGCAACTTGCTTTGTAGCTTCTCTCCATTTCCTCCTATCTAGTGTAAGCTTCTTCTATCCCTTTATTCCCACCTTCCTCAAATCCAACTTTTCTACATCCGCGCCATCTTGTTCTGAGTTGGCCTGTCCGTCGCCTCATTCCCGGTTTCCACTGGGATACTGGTCCCACAGCTGCATCTGGTTTCATTCTAAATTTGTACGTAACCTACTAATCCTATCCTTCCAGCTTTTATGAAACTGACCATCTTTTTCCCTTCTAGTGTTTGCCAAGATTTCTATTGTAGCTTTGGCCAAAATATTTCACTCTTTATATTTCACAAATCTAGATCATATCGAACCTTTTACGCAATCAACGTTTCAACCAGAGAAATTCGAATATAGCTTAACTACTTTTCAACTAAACTTAAATAAGCTTTTGCTCAAAGATTATAGGCAGAGCACACATTTCGTGCCAACATCAATTAATCATAACCTATATATGTATCCCCGTATGTATCTAATTCTCGATTACGCCTTTCATTCGAAGGTGAGGATAGGAATATCCCGCTGATATCACGAGCAGAGCACCGTCGCGTCGCAAAGCTAGCTGTAAACCCCGGCTTTAAACATCTTTTACCGTTAATAATGAAGTGTCGAGTACGAGTACCTATACATATATACTCTCTGTATATGTGTACATCGAATATTCATTACTCTTCTGTAGAGGGGGCAGACAAAGACGATCCATTGTTTTGCGCTATAATAACAGTATTATATCTGGAATAACAATAAATACTCAGCGAGGTGGAGAATCGAGACAGGGTCGGATTATATAATAATCTGCAGTTCTGAGTGATAATCCTCGACGAATTTGTAGTTCAAGGACTTCAAGGCAAGTGAATTTAATAAACTACCTCTTTGATGTTGGATGCGGGTCCAGATCTATTTGTGCCGCGAATGGAGCTTAATTAGGAACAGAATCTTGCAGTATAAACGTAATTAACCTGTATCTCTTGGTGCTGCCACCTCTAGAATGATTGAGTTCCATTTCAATTACATTTTTTGCTTAAATTGCTACGTAATGGGATGAGATGTACTTTAATGGATTTCTAATAATAATTTTAAGCTCGAAATTATTGTTTTAAGCGCTGCGTCGGTGTACTTAATCCAGACCTGAGGAGATGTGATACATTTTATTCACAATATTATTTGTTCAACTTCTGGTCAGTGAATACAAGATTTCTTTGGTTCGTGATTCGTATGGTTCGCAGTTTCACCCGCTACCATTCGGGCTTGATTCCGCTGCGCTTCTATTACATCTCTCTCACGCTCGTTCCCATCCGCAGTTAAAAAGATAATGGAGTTATGTAAGTCGAACTTCTCAATCGAGGAAATATTACATTTACCAAGTTAACTTTCCGTTGAAACTTTGAAATATTTCCGTTATCCTACTCCGAAGAAAATTACATTACTGGGAAAAGGAAAAGCGTCAGTACCAGTAGTAGTAGTAGCAGGACTAGAAAGTAGAAACCGTAGGGCGGAAAAAGTAGGAATTCCTGGCAGACAGGAAAAGGTTCTACTCTGTGCACTTATTAAAAGTTTGAACTTTTATTAAATTTGTTCTGTTTTGTGTTACGTCGTGACTTGTAATTATTTTATTTCCTTTGTTCGACAACAGTGGCACAGTACTACAAGAAATTCGGATTCTTCAACGCTTTAAACAATACAAGGATAGCTAATAGCAATACAATGTAGAAAATATGGAGAACATCTATGAACAGTATATAGAACAATAATAATAAGTAAATAATCAAACCCAAGCTTGTAGAATAGCAAGAAATTCTGACTGGTGATGAGTTTTAGCCTTCGAAACGCATTTAGTTTAATAGTGTGGTAAAAAAATTTTTAGAAGCAATTTGAGGATGAACTAACGCTATTTGCTATGCGCAAGCCTAATGGCTGATTCTTCAAAACAACAACGTAGAACGTGGAAGTTTCAAATTAACAATGATTTACCTCAGCATTTTGTGAAATGCCAACACATGTCATTGCTAGTGGCTAGTGGCGCAGTGGTTAATACACTTGCTTCTTAGTCTAGAGGTACCTGGTTGTGGGAAATGCTAAGACATAAACTATTACTATTATTTTTTTGGTAGAAAAATTTTACAAACATTTTACCGCTTTTTCCGATAATCATAACAGCTAGAAATGTGTAGCAGGCGAGATTAAGTAGGCAAAGGGTAAGTACGTTGGTTTTGAGATTTGAAGATGATAAATCATAATTAAAGCCCTACACAGCAAAAATTTTATAGTTGTATAGGAGAAGAAAATATGTGGACTCAAATCCTAAAAAAAACTTAAAAAAGAACAAGCACTTAAACCAAAACGAATACGCAAAAATTGGAAAGCCATCTGAACTTTCTGGCCAAGTGTTGAGGTAGTTGTAGCTATCGTTTGTTTCACAATCAATGTATGGAGAATCAAAGAGCGGTCTTAGTGGGATAAGTAACACTATAAAAAAGCACTTGTATACATACTTGCTTTACTTCAGTGTAGACAGTGAAAAAGTTAAGAAATCTGAGGAATTTACAGGAGGCCAAGTGTGAATCAATAACGACAACAATTTAATACTGGAAAATTAGATTAAGTCAGACCAAATGGGATATAGTATCTAAGGTCTGGAAGAAACAGAAACCACTTTCGAATAAATATTGTATCAGTGGTGCCGAAAGTATTCATGCAGAGGTAGCATTTAGTTGCTACAGTCTCCGATACGCTAATACAACAATCGCACTTCCATATTTCATCAACATGATCTGTATCGTGATGAAACTTTATTGATATCAAAGACTACCATTATTCGAATCTCTACAATTTCTAAAACATCATGGTGGTGTAGATACATACAGTGGTAAAATAACATAAACCAAGAAACGAAAATAAATCAATGAAAAGAACGACAAACTTCACGTTTCGCCACTAATAGAAGTGCCATCTTCAGTGAAAAGTAGGTAGCGAAACAAAGAGTCTGTAGTTCTATCTATTTATTTATTTTAATGGTTGAATTTCATAATGAGCAGTGTTAGAAGTTATTACAACTTTGACAGAACTCATTTATCAATACATTTTTCAACCAAACCTATCATTTCCTAAACTTGCTACCGAGGATCATTATGAAGCTAACGAAATAGGAAAAATATAGTCTGCAGAAGAATTTTTTTGTTTATTATGACAAATCTAAATCCTTACAAAAACTAACTAAAGCCTGCTGTTCAAAAAAATTTATATGAGACCATGCTAGTGTCTTTTATAAACGTAAACATCGATGATTCTATTTGTCTAGAAGTAATGTGCAATTCCTTTGGCGTATCTCTTTTGATGTTTCTAACTGTTCCGAGTAGTCGCTAAAGATACAGATGTAAAAAAATTGTCTGTGACAATACCGCGCCAACTTCTTTGATATGGTACCTCACTAAAACTTTGGTCTTTTTCTCTTGCTCGATCAATAACTTTTCCAGTGTACATTTGCAGATTATTAAGGTAGGAGGTCTTAACATCAGCAGCGGCCCACATTTTGATGCTTTAACGTGCGGGCTTCGATTTTATATACTGCCTGAAGGGACACTTGCCTCTAAAAGCAACCAGCTACTGATCAATAGTAATATGCTCATATATCTCAAACGACTTTTGACAGTTTGAAACAAACATATCCCATATTCCTGTAGCTGCTAATTTATCTCTCTGTTTTCTTTCGCCTCTCGTTGCTTTATCATCAAATCGAAGAAGTGTTGAAATTTTTGAAAATCCATTGCAGCGACAAAAACGTTGTATGGTGGTATTTGCTGACCACATTTCTTTCGTTGATTCCTTGCGACATCTCAAAGAGCCAGTTTTCATCACAATTTCCAAAAAACAATCTAATATATCTCTTTCTAATAGCTTCCATTGAACGTTTTTCATTCACAGGTCTTAACATCAGCAACGTACAAGCTCCGATTTTATATACTGCCTGAAAGGACACTTGCCTCTAAAAGCAACCGGCTGCTCATCAATTGTAATATTCTCATATGGCTCAAACGATTTTTGACAGTTTGAAACAAATATATCCCATATTCCTCTAATCGCTGCTAGCTGTCTGCAGAAGAATTTTTTGTATATTATGACAGATTTAAATCCTTACAAAAACTGTTGAACTTAAAAAAATATCAGTTGAAATTGTAGAACAGCCATACAATAAAAAATTAGAGTTGTTATCCATAACAGAATGTCGAAACTTTTCGATTTCTAGTTAAATGTTTCGTATTTTGTGGGTCAAAAACTGTCCCTAATGTCATGTCTAACTTCTACATCAAGACATCTAGAAAGAAGCGTCTAATGATCTACCTTGTTTACAAAAAAAGGCTTGAGTTTATTTTATATATGTGTGCTCATTTCTCAAGTAAACTTAACTTGTGTTATTTAGCTGCTTAGTTACACTTTTGAGCCAATTTGTATAAGTATATGTACAATGTTTTGAAACAAGAGTAGGTACAAGAGTAGTCTCAATACATATGTTTTTAGCAAAATGTGATTGAAGTTTTCTCAGCGATGCTTGCAACAATCCTAGCATTTATCTATGCTACGGTTTCTTTATTCGGTGAAAATAGTAAGACTTTTAGCATGAGAAAATGTGAAAATTGTGAGCAGGTATCCTGTTTTAATCGAATAGATCTTAATCATAGGTGTATAGTTTTAAGTTTTTCCCGATAATTGTTTAACGTAATTCCGTAACTGTCTCAAAAAAAACAGTCTGCATTACTTTGTCTGCCACAATGATTGCTCTGTCGTCTTAGGAGCGTAATAATAGAGCCAAGTTTCATCTTTGGTTTCAATTTATCTTGTCCAACAGAACCTCGAAATGATTCATTCACATTTGCTTCTGATCGTAAGCGAGCGGGCGGGATACCCAATGTACATCTTCAATTATTCATTTGATATAGATACATATTGCTATAGATCATTCTGATTATAAATAAATGTCCGAAATGTACATAAACTTTTTGAGGAAGGTATATATTTTCACTGAACGGAGTGTTGTTTAGTTTTACGAGCGTAGATGTAAGATAGAAATAAGGATTGTAGAAAATAAGGATTAATGTATCATTATATTTTTTAAATGATTGCACATATTTAGCTTGGATGCAAATAATTTTTAAGTACTTCTATAGATGCATACGAAAACAATGAAGATTTTGTGAATTTTTAAATTTGTTACCACAGATATTTTTAAAGAAATTAAATTTTATGTATATGATGAATTTAGATATTATTGTATTGAAATATTCGCATGTTTTAAAAACCAGCTGGAAAAAAATGTGTGTTTAGGAGAGTTCTGAATGTGCTTTCGGAGATAACGGTTAACAATTTCGATATTGCTTTTGATTTTGATTATTTAATTATATTTAGGAGTTTGATTCTCATTTTAGTTTTCTTTTTTATTCGATATTATTGTTGTAGTTTTATTAAGACAGCGAAAACACATTCAGTATTCCTTTGTAGTGATTAGTTAGTGTTAAGTTTTGTGAATTAATGTATGTAAGTACTAACCGTAGGATTAATTAAATACTGGAAGTTTCTTTCGCGTTAAATTTAAGTCTGATTTATTTTGTTAGTAGTAGGATTGTTGATTTATTCTCATTTAGTTTCTCTACGCTTAATTAGCAGTTATCTAGTTTTTTTTATAATTTCCAATATTTGATTATTAGATAAGGACCAGTTTTATGTAAATTCTTTAGAGAATTTATATTTTTCTGGTGTTGTTTTCGCGTTGCGTTGATTTTTATTGAAATTTATCAATTTCTATTAACACGAGTTTTCGCAATTAAATGTATTTTTTTTTCTTAAATAAATATATGGTAATATTATTAATTTTTATATATTTTCAATCTGGCAGTTCATATTTTTAGACTATCCAGTTTTTTTTAGAGATTGCAGATATATTTAAATATCTCGAACCCAGTTTCAAAATTCAGTTTAGTTTTCGTATAATTAGAGTCTCGCCCTTTGACCCATTTAGAGACATAGGGGCATACCTCTCTCCCTGAGAATCGACGTTTAAAAGTCTTAGTTTTAATTTTCAAATAACCGTTTTTGCTGGCCGGTACATGTCTTTGGGTTAGGTATCATAACCTTGTGTAGATACATAGCAATATGTATGTCAAATATGTTCTCTTACTATGTTGACAGCCTAAACTGTTGCACTAATCTTTCAGCAGTCCATTACCATTTTGTAAACTTCTTGGTAAATATGCAAGTGGTGGTTGCAGTTGTTTTGCTATCCCATTACCTCATCATCAGTCAAGCTGGTAAATCAAGTAATCAATTGGTTAGAATCACTGGCGGCAACTGCCACAAAATCCTATCAAACCACAACTGATTTGAAATCTGCCTTGGTAAGCACCTCCTTTTGCCATTGTAGATCACCTTACCTAAATCTGCATTTGCGTTGCCTATTGAAGTAGTTGAATACAGAAGTTTGTCTATTCTATAGCACACCAGGCTCATAAGAGCTAACACCAAGTTATTGCTTTTATATCATAACCAATGCTGCCTAATTGCAATATTTTGCATAGATTTCTTTGGCTGCTGAACATGTACGGTTGCGAATTAAATTATTACTGCGTAATTGTAAAAAGTCTAAATTGTAAATTATTGCCTGAAACTTAGAGATTTACTCTCTGGCTAGGTAATAATTTTGTGTCCAATACTCATATTACTTAATTAATTCATCACTAGCACATTCAGTTTAAATACTACTAACTACCACTAACTGAACTCTAAAATTATATATCATTCTGTGTTCAGCAAACCGTGTGCGTGTGTGGGCTTATCATGTAAAATTACGGTGTAAACCTATAACCAAACACACATTCAATATCGTTATTTACTAGTTCATACTCATCGAAGCACGTACGTATGTACGGCAATTGCGCTTGATTATACTTAAGTTTTTTTGCTATAATTATGATAGCATATTAGGCAAATTAGCCATCATTAATGCAAAACACGATTCAACGTAAATTAACTTTTCTTTGTATATACATCGTGTGACTACTGTACCTTTTCAGAGTAGCCAGAAAAGGACGCGACTTATAGCCGACGATGCTGGCGCGTGAAAATTAAAAATTATAGAGTAAAGTTTACCGATTCGTAGAAGCAATAATACATCAAGCGTGGCAAAAATAAATAAATTGAGACGTATACGGCCAAAACGTATACCGGGAGGAAATTATAGTTCTTAGCCCCCGTTTGATTATTCGTTAATGATCGGTAAGTACATATTTTTAGTAAGGTAAAGTTGGTCTTGTTTTGCTTTATGACAACGTTGTATTTACTTAAAATGGCTTTTATTATTCTTGGTAGAAGTATGTATCTAGTAAGTAGCGTGTAGTCGTCCAGAAGTTACTTTACCTTGTTTGTCTTGAGAATGTCATAAAAATTTTACCAGTAGACGTAGGTAATTATCTATTTCAGCAAACTTACTTTTCTTCCGTCGAATTGTTGTGATTGTAATGCGCTTGGATCGAATTATGTTCTGCATAATTTAACTCATTGCGATTATATTGTCATTAGATGGAAAGAAGTTGTCTTCATTTTGTAACGAACAAAGTTTCTTTTGTATTAATCCAGGAACTAATTTTCTATTAGTTATGTATATTTATAAGTGAGTTCTCACAAATATACTATAATAAAACTTTATTTTAATTATAAATTAGGTTCAAACATCTTACATTATATTTATGCAAATGGTTCTCATAGAAATAGCAATTTCTTATAGTCTTCCTGGTTATTTGTTGCTAATACTTAGGTACCACCAGAAGCGAATAAATATCTTCGGTTGGAGGACTGTTTCACAAGAGAATTTTTCTTCTAGATTGAAGCTTCCATAGTATTACTATGCCAGCAGTCTTTATCTTTATCTACCAAAACTGCAAAGAAGTTTGAAACTGCATAGTTCCAAACTTTTCTGCAGCTTCGGTATAAGGAACATGGTTATAGAACTGTGGAATCATGTTTAGCTACACAACCCTTTTGAAAATTTTACAACTCAGGGCCTAAATCGCTCAAAGCCAATTTATTTCCTTCTGCAAGTCGTGCCTTTTCTCCAATTCAGCATTTACTTTTTTCTGGTTTTCAATTGTTATGTTTATTTACTTGCTTATGTCTCGTTGCATAAATTCTAGAAGACCTTCAGAAAAAGGGAGCAACTTGAGTGATCCAGAGATGAATTGCAATCCAAGATTGAATTGCAACAAAATCTAATCTTACTTAAATTCATACCAAAGAGGTTAGACGATCATGCTCGAACTAACTGTGTTTCATTTTAATCTAGGAATTTCCCCAATCTACAGATAATCTCACGAAGAATGCATGAGTCTCTCTACCTACATAAAGAATATACAGGCCCGCTGTGGATTGTCTTTTGGGGCATGATATTCAATTGGTGGGTCACTTAGCTCGGTGTTTAGGAATTTTTTTCGGGATTTGAGTCTTTCGGTGTCGTAAGATACATCATGTAGGGGGTGGTGCTCGTCGCAGGTTTGCTTGAACATTTCTGTGTGCTCATGGTCTCCCATTTGGGAGATTTGGAAAACTCTGGACCGTATCTGGACGGGAATAGTACTGGTAAAGTCTAAGTTGCCCATATTGAGCCTCAACGATAAAAATGACAACAAATGTTACTGCGAGCAACTACATGACATGGAAGACCGCTTGCCTGCCTCTGTAAATGTACCCTCTACGACCTGTGGCTCGACGAAAAAGAAGCACTAAACATAGACCAATGCTGGGCCGAAAAATAATAAAAGTTTTTCTAACACAAAAAAGTAAAGTAAGTACAGACAAAGTGGTGGAATTTTCCATCAAAATAAATGATTGAGTTGCAAAAGAAACACAGGAAACAACGACTGCTGCTTCTAAAATTTTTGCCCCGGAAAACCATTATAGATTCCAAATATGTTTGATCCATTGTCAGAAGGCTGTCCATATTTATGTTTGAGACTTGTGTTTAAGTCTTTTGTGTTTAGTATCAGAGAACAATTTGAGAACTTCTAAATCCAAACCTTGAAACACTGTATTGCTCTAATCCCGCTCCTCCGCCTTATTCATTTTTAAGTTTGGTTTGAAGGCTTAAACTTCAGTAACCTTCCCAATATAAGCTTTTTCTTTACTCTGGAAATCGCTGATTCCTGTTCAAACTATGTCATGTTGGATTGTTGATGATGCAATCCTTTGCTAATCACGAGAAGATTACTGTAATGATCACGATCCCAGTCTGATCACCAGTATGAGCAACATCGTATACCACCTTCTGCAGAACTTCTTGCTAGTCTAGATTCACAGAAGCAGACCGGCGTTAATGCTGGAAACTCTAATGGGGTTGAAACTGCAGTTGAAGAAAACATAGCAAAAAAGGTATTTTTTCTAGTTTCAACGACAATACTTTGCTCTAGATTGCTGCCACCCTCTGAAACTCTAAATTTCATTGCTGACAAGAGGCGATCAGAAAAGGAAGCATCAAGAGCTCTGAATCAAAATCACAAACGTTTGTTCACTTATGATTCTTTTTTTAATTTCTCCATGGGCGGGTAACTCCGTGCGGCCGCTCGGTCAAAAAGGCCTATTGTGTCTCCATGTCGTTTATCTCTTCCGAACCAGTTACACCTGTTGGAAGAGGTGTGTGAGCTGGTCGAGAGTTAATTTCTCTAGTCTGGGTTCGTCTAATTTCGCGCCCCCAAAGTAACTCTGCCTTTCCGCGTCCTATACTGGGCAGTCGGAAAGGAGATGCACAGGAGTTTCCTCTGCGTCTCTGCAACTTCTACACTGGGGAGAATCTACTAAGAGAGAATCTACTAATGCAGATGTTTCAGTGCCCAGTCAGTATGTTTGTAACCATCCTTAGCCTAGTCCTGCTCATATACGCGGCTTTGCGAAGTGTGTCTTACGGATGAATTTCCAGGATTTTACACTCTCATTCCAGTAAGCCTATAATGTTCCGCCAGTTGGTTCAGCTTACAGCATTTCAGCACCGCTTCTGAATCAACTTGGACAGCTTGTAGAGCTTTAAGGGCACCCTCGCTATCCGATAGTATTTTCACCGATTCATTATCAAGCGAAGAAGTTAAAATCCCTTTCGCGCACGTCTGAATTCGGCCTGGAAAACGGAAGGAAGCTCATAAGGCGAATAAATTCACCATCTGCTTTGCTGTCTTTCCAAATTACAATGCCCGTCCCATTTGGCGTTTTGGAGTCATCTACAATCCAACGATGAAGCTCTTCTAGCTTAGGTTTGTAGACGTAGGTTGAAGCAGTCTCCTTCGTAGAAAACGGGCGGGATCTTATCGGCCTTAACGGACAATGGTGCCGTGTTTTCGATGTAGGTGAAGATGCCGATGTGGTCACCGGTTCTGCCAGTGAAACCTTTGCATCCACTCGAAGTGGCCTTGTAGGCCCTCAGGGTTGCCTCTTAAGCTTAGTTTGACTCTAAGAAGTGCCGCACAAACTGGTGAGGGCTTTAGAAGGTTCCCTTGCCTATTTCGGAAGGCAGATCTTCATAATGAAGAACTATAATTCTCGGCTTATCAAACCTTTTAGGAAGTCATCATAGCTGCATTTATAATCCATGCCCTAGACCTCGGACCAGGATCGTGAATATCAATTTGTATGTTGTGTCTGAAATTTCAGAGACGCACGTTTTTGGGATGTAAATAAACAACTCAGCACACTTCCTCAAGCCGGTTGGTCGGTTTTCGAGAATTCTAGAAGTATTATAAAGAAATATTTGTACCTTTAAAGCTATTCAACGACGCAAAAGTATGTGTATTTTTTCTGGCTCGTTTGTATTGTCATCTTTATGTTAAAGTATGCAAGCAATGCACATAGCTCGCGAGCAACATTGAATAGAGTCCAATGACTTTACATCTCATACATAACAAACAACTATAAAGGTTTAAAAAATCGGCGAAACAATTTCAATCGTTTGCTTATTATACTGCCAACACCATTATATTACATTACCTCAAGTGGATCGCGTCCGCCTTATTACAGACGTTTACAAATGTAAATAACGGAATATATGAATAAATAAATGGAATATGAGATATTAATCTTTGTTTTTAAGAATAACTAATAGGACGCGTTTATAAAACCAGCAAAGCGCTACACTATTATACATATTGATTGACATATCGCTTCAGCCTATGTATGTCCACTTCTGGTTTTGTTATTAATCTCCTCACACGGAAAATCAAGCCTTAAATTAGCATTTATAGATTCGGTCTTTAAGCTATAACAAATTATCTAATTGGAAGGAATAAATCAGTAAATCCGAAAGCTAATTAGACAGATACATTAGATGGTTTCTTTCTTTTGACTCTTATCTTGTATATATTAGCACATAAAGGCCGAAAAACAATCGGAGTATAGGATGAAAAAAAGGCGTAGGTTATTTTTGTTAGTTCTAAAGGCATATATCACAGCGGAAGTAAAAATTTAAGATCCATTAGTTGTAAACATCTGGGGAAAACAAGCAACTGTAGATTACGGTGTAAATAATGTATGTTACGGGCGGAAAAAATATTAGCTACCACCAACTCCTCCTGGCTATACTGGTAGCCTCTTTTTTTGTGTATTAATTCAACGCGCACAAAACAGCGGCAAAAACCATTCCATGCCACTACAACATAATGAATGAGATTGGAATTTAGTGTGTTCGGAAGAAATATTTGCTAAAAATTAACTTTTCATTAATATTAATTATGATGCTTGCCTCTGTTTTCAGACGGTTGTTTGTGTGCTGTAGATGTATATAAATTAATTAGGTGAACTAGAAGTTATGATTTTTTTATAATATTAATCCAATCTTCTTCGGACTCCAAATCTGGAACATTTTAGACTGTTTTGACTTCATATTGTAACGTGGCCTTCACTACCAAAGTTGATTGTCGTTTTTTCGTCAATGGAGGTCAATTCCGTCAACGTTATCTTGAGCTAATAAGATCATTAAAAATGTCTGGTATGTCTGATAAAATATTTAGTTTTAAATAGTTTGTGAGTAAGTTGCTCTGTACCCAGTCAGCAGAATTGCACTTGATGCTGTTTATTAAACTGTTAGTCACGTTTTAGTTGAGGAAAGTGTGAGATCCCTGCACTATTGTTTGCTTATCCAAGCCAATGCTTGTTTAAGATACTTATGATGCTAGTCTAGGCACTCTGGTCCAGTATTCACCTTAACTTTAAAGATATGCTTTATTTCACTAATCCATATGACCAAAACAGTGCTAAAATAACTTAATCCTCCAAAACATTTGTGACATATGAACAAAGCTTTAAAGACTTGTCTGTGGCGCTTTGAAGTTTTTTACATCTCTTCTTAATTAACCCTTTCAGTCACGATTTTTTAATTTTTTTGATAAAATTATGAAATTTGGTGTACATAATAGTTAATTTTTTTCTTAATTTTCCAAACTTTTTTGAAATTTTTATATACTGCCATTTTTGATAAAATTAATTTCCACTTCAGTGGACACTGACTCAACTATTGTGAAAAATATATATTCAATAGAAATGAATTGAAAATTTTTGGTAGATAATTGAATTTAAGAAATAACACAAATTTATAAACAATTTATTCTTCAGTGTGGTAAGACTTGAAACAATTTTTTTTACTTCCTATGCATAAATGAACATTGCATTTTACACAAAAAATATGCGTCTTGCTTTTACATTTAGGAAGTTTGCATCTTGTCGCGTTCTTTTTATCGTCAAATTCTGGCAAATTCCCTACATTGTCCAATCGCACTTCCTTTACTGGTCCATGTCGTCCCTTAGTCGTTTGAGTGATGATGGAGAACCAGCACGCGAAGAAGCTGGCGATTCACTAGGTGACTTCGTAGGACGTCCTCGTTTTTTTGAAAATTTATTTGATAAAATTAGAGCTTCTGCAATATATGCCCTAAAATGGATCAAGTCCAAAATTTCCTTTTTTGACATACCCAATTCAGTGGCATCATTTTTGTACTCTAGCCAAGCATTGGTACAACTAATGTCTATGGCATGAGTAAACATTCGCATTGGACCTGATAAATGTCCTGTAGAGGGTGATAAAGAAGTCCATCTTCTCTACTCCTCCCATGCATTTATTATATTTTTTTATAACTTCAGGTCTTGAAATTTCTATGTACTTTTTTTCTTGTTTGTCCCATCTCGTACAAGTACCTCCATTTCCAATAGATACAAAGTTGAAGCCATTATGACAGGCTTACTGTCATACCATTTGGTCATAACAACTTGACCATCACCACTGAGTACCTCTTCAGATGTACCTTTGCCTTTCGCCTTCATTACGTTATCGGTGGAAAATGGATGTTTCTAGAAACGATCCACTCTTGCCGTTCCAGCTGCATATATGTGTCGGTTATTTAGCCACGGTAGCAGATTATAATTCGAAAAATAATTGTCGTAATATAATTGAACGTTTGCTTCCGTAATGCGTTCCGTTAGTTTCAACACGTCCGCAGCGCCAAGATCGAATATATCTTGCTGGTCCTTGTTTAGTTCGTTGGTAGCGCCTTGGTACAAGAGCAAGTCATATAATACACCGCTGCGGCCACAAAGGGCAAATAATTTAATCCCCCAAGAACGTGGTTTTCCTTTGACGTAATGCTTGACTTTGAGCTTTCCTTTACAAGCATCTAGACCGTATCTGGTTGTACAAAGGTCTCACTTTCCCAAAACGATCTTTGTTCTCTGGGTCCTTTTCGGCATTATTCACAAAATGTAGATTTTGGCGCAATTTCGAAAATCGGTAAAATGGCATATTGTGAGCAATTTGTGGTACATACAATTGTTTGTCCCAATAAAACCTTACACGCGGATAATGTAGGTTACCCATGATAATGTGTTTTCCCACAAGCGCCTTCAATTCTTCAACGTGGGTGGGTGCAAATCGAGTTTGACAGTGAACGGGATAAAGAGATGTCATTTCTGCCATAATACTAAATAAATGATCCGTAAAATATTATTCGAAATACTTTGAGGGAGTTGGAAGAGCAGTAATTTTAGATTTTTTTGTTCATACCACTGAATTGGTGGAGTAATGTATGTTGAATGTTTTCGCCAAATAATATTGTTCTTTGAAGTTACATGATGTTCCTCGTAATATTGATCGACTTTTGTTCGTATTGAAGTCTTAGTACCTGTAGATGTAGAGGAAGCATTTGGGTCTACAGGATCACTCAAACACTCTTCGGAGATTTGAATGCCTTCTACGACGTCTGTTACATCTAACGGAATGCTGATTTCAGACAACTTTTGTTGGGAATCTAAAGAACAATGTATTAGGTAACATCTAAGGCAATAAAATAGATTTCATACTACCTTCTTGACGAAGAGATGAGTCGCTTTCCCAACCATCATCTTTATCTTCACTAAGGTATTCCACCTCGGAATCATCTTAGTGAAGCAACTCAAACACTTCCTTATCGGATAAGGGCTTGTTGCGTGACATTTTCTAAAAAAACCTACCTTTTATCATAGTTTTAATAAAAATTAAAAAAAGTGGGGTTATATTTACCAGCCAATTATACACGTTGTAGTCACAGTGTCCACTACAGTGGACGCAACTTCAATAGTCAAAATAAGACAACGACAAAAATAAACAAGAAAAGCTCTTTTACACATATAGAAACCAACACTGGTGATAATGTAAAAAAAAAATCAGACGCGCCAGTCGATTGGAAATGACTGAAATAAAATATTTTTATCGATCTGGTGTAAGTCTCTGCAATTCTACTAGAAGTAGAGAATATTTGATACAATTTTTCAATAACTGCATTATACCAATTACTGCATCAAATAATTACAGTTTTAAGACCAAGAAAGACTGACTTGTCTATATTTTCAGTAGCACTACGTCAATATTCCTTTCATCCAACACTTTCTCGTCTTCATATTATTTTGTCCTCCTCAACCCTTCCAGTACCACTTGAAATTTGGATTATTTTGGTCATATCCAAGACAAGGCCCAAAAATAAGTGAAATCCAGTTGGTACCATTCACAAAGAATTCTCTGTGTAATCTTTATTTGTTCTTCTCTTTTGCTTAAATTCATCCAAAATTACCAGCCATTGCATAGGGTGGCTATGATGATAACACCTCTACAGCATATTAGAAATCTTCTTGAGAATATATACATAGGATCTTTAGAGCTTAGTTTTGATTCTACAGTCAATCTTCTTAAAGAGAAGCTAGCAGTGCTGTAGTTTCTGTTATGAACCAAAAACTTTTTGATTATACTGGACGAGATAACCATGTAGTCTTCTTCCAGATACTCGCAAATCAAGCCAGTCTTATGATGGTATTGGTGATTGAACTAGTTTTATCAATTTTAGTATCCATTCTTTCAGGACGCTCTTATTGTACGATTAAAAGATCCACAGTATAAGAAAATATCTAATTGGTGTGCATCTCGTAAGAACTTCTGCCCAAAATCATTGACATTTGTATCCATCCAGAAAGAATTAGTGATTTACTTCTGATAAGCTTTGATAGAATTTGGACAGTTTTTGTTCTGTTTGAGAACGAAGCCAACGCTACTTACTGTTGTGTTTCTCAACTTTTGTGTCAGTCCAATATTAATGACCTGTCTCCACAAAAGAAGACTATTTTGCACACTTACATTATGTCCTTCATAAATTTCTACTAGTATCGATTTGGCCATAAAGAATTTACATGTAACCCTACAAAAATGATGTCGTCCTTCCGGTAAGAAAATTTCAAAATTGAGTTTTAATACGTTATAATAATTTTATACGAGGCTGCAGGGAGATAATATTTTTCCTTGAAACGCCCGAGGCCACCGTACAAATAACGACGAACGAGAGAATGTGTGGCAGCGAAACCTGGTGCCCTACGTATCTTGTGGTTACAGGAGGCTATTATTAGCAGCAATTTGAAAACGTTAACAAAGTTTTAAATGCTTTCCGTACTTTTATAACCCTTCCCGTCCTCGTTTTCGTTTCCCACCCCTGCCTTAAATATCGAGACAATTCCGCCGCCGGTAGTGATAAATTTCCATTCACTGGTGGAGGAACGAAAAACTCTTCTACGTTGCCGTCTCTCCTTTAACAAATGATCATAATTTTGCGAGAGCAACTCCTCTCCGTCGGTTTCCAGCATTCAGTTGCTTTCCTCGAAGAGTTCCGTCTTTCCTCTTCGGGAATTACGTCGGTATTTAATTTTCGACGAAATTGGTTCGCAGCTATAAGTTGCGAAGTATATTAGATCTGAAGTTGGAATTACTTTAAATTTGAATTAACACCAACGTTGATTATTCTAAAATAATACTATGGGAGCGAGGGAGTTAAGTAAAGTGTAAAAGCTATGCTGGCGTTCCATTTATAGTTGCTGATTTGAAATTCTCATTTGGGTAACATTTTTGTTAGAGAGAACGGCAGTGACGTATACGAAAGTTCAACTAATTTAGGTATCATACACCAACATGATATCTACCCAGATGAGACTAGTTATTTTTATTTATAGTTCACCTAATTTCAAAATATCTTAAATTGCCCACTATATTGTACACATAACATAATCCTATATATCACTGAATTTCTTTGTCTGTAGATAATTTTGTTGATAGGCATGGCTAGTTATTTATTTATAATTTGACACGAAATAAATGTCAATTTTATTCCACTGACGAAGTTGTTACCAAAACCAGATTATATTTATTGTAAAGGTTTTGGAATAAATTTGATCTTTGATAGGTTCTCCTAATTGCACATATCGGAGCTAAGATAACAAAAACAAAAAAAAACAAAACTGAAAAGATCTGATTAAGAACCCAAGAAGCAAACCAAAACCCAGTCAAAAGTATACAACATTTAGTATTAAAAATTGTTTGAGTTCTCAGTGTATACACTGAGACGCAATGCGTCAAAAAAATAAAAAAATCAAAGTATATGGAAAATTAAATCCCCAGTAGTTATATAATTTAAACAATTTATATAATTAGTCCTGTTACAATAAAAATCTTAAGCAATACAAATATTCTTAAAATTAATTTAATTCGGTTAATATACTACTACCGCCCTCTGTAATCAAAACCTTTTACTCAAATACCAATATAGAAATCTAATTTATCGACCGGTCTACCAGGCGCGCAGTTGTGGTTATAACCTCTAATTATTTATGTGGTGAGTATTTTATTTTATTTATTTGTTTCCCAAATCAACAAAAAATGAATTAAAAAAAATATTTTAGTGTGGTGAAGATATACATATTACGGGTGATAACCCGACAAAGGTAAAATTAATGGGATCAAAGAGAAGAATTATTCTAAGCTTAAATAACATCAATACCTCTAATAGCTACCGATAATACTGTGGCCTTGGAATATGTAAGGAACTGGGAACGTTTAAATTTGGAAATTTTCTTTAGGAATCCAATGGCAATTTGGAGTCGTTTTGCGAAGAATACAACCAGCTGCCTCTATGAGCTTTTTTTGGAAAAGGACGCTGACTTTAAGTTGATCATTTCTGGAATGGCGGAAAAGAAAATTAATAAGACATATTTTTTTATCCAGATAGTTTTTCCACTTGTTAGGTCAATGATAACACTTGCA
>SMLS01062527.1:0-15059 GCA_004785975.1 Popillia japonica | reverse complement strand
AAGTTTGTATAGATTCTCACGTGATATTGGTGTTAAATTTCAATTGGTAAAGTATACTAATTGATCGTGATGATATGACATCATCGATCATCGATATGTGACAACAATGTCACAGTTGACAACTGGGCAACTGGCAAGACTATATCACACTATATCGAACATTGAGAACATGAGAATAATATGTGGATAGCAGACGGACTGCAAGATGAAATCGAAGAATTTGTTTAGTCCTCACTTAATACTAACCTATACAGGGTCTACCACGGAACCCGTTCATTAGAAGTTTCCAGGGTTCCTTACTATTTATGAATTTGAAACTTTGAGATTAAGAATAACCCACAATCTTCTTTTGTTCTAAAATATTTCCAATGTTGTACAACTTCCGGAATCACCGGAAATTGCCATCAACTTTCTTAATTTAAATGGAATACCCTGCATTTTATTGCATTTTTGAATTGAACAATCGATTCTACGATACACTGTATTAAGTTACCCTATACCTATTTTCAACTGTTTTTGAGTTATTGTAATTTTTTTAAAAAAATTGCGTTTTGCGGAGGGATGTTTAATAGTCTTTCTTTTCCTCTTCTTTAAAGGCAATACCTCCATATTTTACTAACAGTAAGTAAAACCATAAAGGTTCACAAAATACCTTGCAAACCTATCACAACTTATACAGGGTGTTCAAAATTTAGTGGCAAAACCGAAAAACTTCAAACACAAAAGTCATTTTTTTCAAATGGAACACCCTGTATATTTTTACTATTTAGATGACTATTTAAATTAGCCATCGATATGCTATTGGTATACCTATCCTTAGCGGTTTTGTAGTTATTAACGTTTTTTACCAAATATTAATTAAAACCTGTATTAAAACCTACATATGCACATTTGAAAGTAGGCTGTGAGTATGATTAAATAAACGAATGCTTATTTAGTTGTCATTCTTATTGAAGTAAAAAGTCTATTTTATACAATGGAAGCAGTTGACGAATATTCTAATACTGATATTTTAAATTTATTCTACATCCATGGCGAATGTGGAAAAATTCTTAGCAGAACTTGTAGAACGTTTAATGAACGATATCCTAATCTACAACCAATTACCAAAGGTAAATTTAGAAGAATGGAGTCATGTTTTTTAAATACGGGAAGTGTTAAGGTAAAAAAATCTACACAAAACCTACTTATTGTTGAAGTAGGAGAAAATGAAGTAAATGTGCTGGCTTATTTTCATGCTTATCCCCGGAGTTCGATAGTTTCAGCTTCAGGTGAAATGGGTATCTCTTCAATGTCAATCCATCGCATTTAAAACAGCATAGGATGCATCCCTACAAGGAAACATTAGTACAAGCCTTCCGCCCTGGCGACGAACAGAAAAGAGTTGCATACTGTGAAATGATTTTATTAAAAATTCAAGAAGACGAAAATTTTTTATTTAAAGTTATTTGGAGCGATGAATCGAAGTTTAATCGGGATGGAATTGTTAATCGACGAAATAATCACTTCTGGGCAAGGGAAAATCCTCACATTTGCAGAACTACGCATTTTCAAGACCGCTACAGTTTTAATAGTAATGTAATGTAATGTAATGTATTTATTAGCAAAGCTATTATTATATACAACTATTACATTTATTACATTTATTTAATTAACTATTTTACGCTACTACTACATCAAAATTTATCTAGATCATTTATCATCACTTAATGTATTCTGTTGTCTTTTAAATGATACCATAATGTACGAAATTTACAATGAGAATTTAAATGAACAGAAATACTTAACTTTACCTCCAAACATAAGGCAAGACTGTTGGTATCAAATGGATGGTGCACCTGCCCACAATACCAGAGAGGTGTATGGGCAATTGACAGAAATATTCGAAGACGGATGGTTTGGTTCAAATGGGCCTTGGAGTTGGCCTCCTCGATCGCCAGAATTGACGACGCTTGATTTTTATCTTTGGGGGAAGATAAAATCTCAAGTATACTCTACACCTAGTGATAACAAGCAAGACCTATTAAACCGTGTAAGAGTAGCATTTCAGCGATTAGATCGAAACGAAATAGGCAGAGCAACTACAAGAGAAACTGAATTTAGGATTATAAAATGTCTTGAACAGAATGGCGGTCATAGATAGATAGATAGATAGATAGATAGTGCTTTATTGTCGTGATCATGTTGATATAGACATTGTCAGTATATAACGTACAATTAATATAGACTAACTTACACTATACATAAATACACACAGCATAACACATACACCGTGCTTTCTGCTCCGCACAATATGTTGTGCTGGAATGTCAAGAAAGTAAAAGGAATGAAGAACTACCAGACAATATCAACAAACTCCTGAGTGGAGGAGACGCAGCACTCGAGCAATATACTTTTCAAAGATCTTCTAAATGTATTAAAATTTTGTTCCAATTTCATGTCTTCCGGAAGCAAGTTGAACAATCTAATTCCCATTGAATTTGGTGCCTTGCGCGATAAATTCAATTTATTTTTTGGTGTGATATAATTGTTCCTACCCCTGGTGTTATAAGCATGATTGTCTCCATTTCTCAAAAAGTCATCCCTATTCTTGAATATAAAGCACAAAAGTTCTAATATATACATACTCGGTAACGGTAGGATATCAAACTCCTTAAATAACGGCCTACAAGATTCACGACTGATATACATATGTAGAACATTTATAGGTTCATTCAGTTAATCTAATATTTTGGGTTTTCTATTTTTCTTTGACACTAAAATCATCTTTATTTGTTTGTTGTGTTAATAACATCATTAAATTTTTGTAATATTTTGTAATAAACTAATTGTTTTTTATTGTCACGCTCACAGCCTACTTTCAAATGTGCATAGGTTTCGAGTCCGGTTTTAATTAATATTTGGTAAAAAGCGTTAATAACTACAAAACCGCTAAGGATAGGTATAAGGATACCAATAGCATATCGATGGCTAATTTAAATAGTCATCTAAATATGTAAAAATATACAGGGTATTCCATTTGAAAAAAATGACTTTTTTGTGTTTGAAGTTCTTCGGTTTTGCCACTAAATTTTGAACAGCCTGTATAAGTTGTGATAGTTTTTCCAAGGTATTTTGTGAATCTTTATGGTTTTACTTACTGTTAGTAAAATAAGGAGGTTTTGCCTTTAAAGAAGAGGAAAAGAAAGATTATTAAACATCCCTCCGCAAAACGCAATTTTTTTTGAAAAATTACAATAACTCAAAAACAGTTGAAGATAGGTATAGGGTAACCTAATACAGTGTATCGTAGAATCGATTGTTCAATTCAAAAATGCAATAAAATGCAGGGTATTCCATTTAAATTAAGAAAGTTGATGGCAATTTCCGGTGATTCCGGAAGTTGTACGACATTGGAAATATTTTAGAACAAAAGAAGGCTATGGGTTATTCTTAATCTCAAAGTTTCAAATTCATAGATAGTAAGGAACCCTGAAAACTTCTAATGAACGGGTTCCGTGGTAGACTGCATACAAATGTAAAATGTATTTTTATTTTACTACACTGTACCTATTAAGTATACATAAATATTTAAAACAATAATTTGGTCTGATGTAGCTCAACAATGTTCTTGTACTTTTTAACTCCTCTTTTGAATGATCTTTAGCTAAACATGTTGGCTAATTTTCGTAAAATTAATTTCAACAAAGATATGCTTAGGCGAAAATTTCTAAAATTTTAAATATTAAATCTATGAATATCTACGAAGTATAACCATATTCCTCTTTTGTACATAATATGTGTTTATCAAGCATACGCATATGCCGCATTTAACATTTGCTGGCGATAAATTCCATAAAAACTTGTTATTCCGTAAATGTAATCTTACAATAAAATTCTGAAAGTAGTCTGAAAAAGTATTTCAAATAACTTGATCTTGTCATTCATTAATTGCTGCCAACCTAAATTAGTCGTAGCAACAAAACCATCAGTTTTCATAAGACACGTACTGAATACTGAGGTTGGAATGCTGCATAGTACCATTCATTGTTGGAACATAATTAGCAGCGGAATATTACTTATGGCGAAGTAAAGTTACACTTTGTGCAACAATTGAAACACAATTACAGTTACAATTCTATTTACTATGTAATGAGTTACAATTATAACAAAACAGTTCTACTATATATGAGTTCTTGCGTGACAGATTAAGTGCGATTTCTGAGAAAAAAATTTGTCACATAAGTCGCATATGTATGACTTCACACCTGTATGAGTTCGACTGTGCCTCTTCAAGTGACTTTTATAACCAAATCTTTTCTCACATACGTCACATTTGTAAGGTTTCTCGCCTGTGTGAGTCCTACCGTGACATTTTAAGTTCTGCATTTGGGAAAATGCTTTACCACACACTTTACATTTATAAGGCTTCTCGCCTGTGTGAATTCTATTGTGAGTTTTTAAACCCGCTTTTTGAGTAAATCTCTTATCACACACATCACATTTGTACTGCTCCTCACTTGTATGAGTTCTCTTGGCTGTATGAGTTTGCTCACCTGTATGAGTTCTACTGTGCTTCGTCAAGTCACATTTATAAACAAATCTTTTGTCACATACGTCACATTTGTAAGGTTTCTCGCCTGTGTGAGTCCTGAAGTGAACTTTTAAGTGCTGCGTCCGAGAATATGTTTTATCGCACAGTTTACATTTATAAGGCCTCTCACCTGTATGAATTCTACTATGAATTGTTAACCTTTGTTTAGAAACCAATCTTTTATCACATACGTCACATTTATAAGGCCTCTCGCCTGTATGAGTTCTACTGTGCGTTGTTAAGTATGATTTCTTACCAAATCTTTTATCACATACGTTACATTTGTAAGGTTTTTCGCCTGTGTGAATTATGACGTGACTTTTTAAGTTCTGCGCCCGAGTAAATGTGTTATCGCACACTCCACATTTATAAGACTGCCGGCTTGTAGAAGTATTTTGTTCTTCGTCATACGTGGAATTTTCCAGTTTAGTGTCAAAGTGAGCCTCCATTTTATGGATTTCAAGTAGTTCCTTGGTATCGAAGAATTCATAACATACATTACAAAAACAAAACCAGAACGATTTATCGATATCTTCCCCTCCTGAATTACTTTCTTCACTCGAACATTCTTTTTTGCTGAGTTTATCATTGTAAAGTTGCCCTTCTAATTTTACTTCTTCCGGCAACATAATTGAATATCTAAAAATAGTATATATTAGTTTCAGAGTAGATTTATAGTTTGTATAATGACCGAAACATGGTCACATAAAGCAATTAAAACAACAAAATAGGTTATTTAAACTACAGTGGTTGCAACTAAAGTTTTAATCAATTGTAGAAGATACAGTATTAGATGTACATAAGCTTGGCATAAAAACATTTGTTTGTTCACAGCTTGGATTTTGATCTGCCCCTGATACGATAAAACGGGCCTGTTTTGGAAGAAAACATTCAACAGAACTTCTATATCACGAACCAAAGACGGACATGCCAACTACGGAAACTATGGAGGTATCCTACATACATACACCTATAGGGTCGAAATGCAAATTTACAGTATCATTAATCTTGTTTGCAAAAAGCATTCTCGTGGAAATGACCATCCATATGCTTGGGCATTTTTGTATGAGTTCTAATGTGTCTGGTTAAATACGATTTCTGAGAAAACATTTTATCACAAACGTGACACTTATAAGATTTCTCGCCTGTATGAATTATGCCATGGCTTTTTAAGTTGTACTTCTTAGAAAATGTTTTACCGCACACTTTACATTTGTAAGATTTCTCGCCTGTGTGAATCATGCCGTGGCTTTTTAAGTTCTGCCTTTGTGAAAATGCTTTACCACACACTTTACACTTATAAGGCTTCTCCCCTGTGTGAATTCTGCTGTGAATTGTTAAAGTACGTTTAAGAGCAAATCTCTTATCACACACATCACATTTGTAAGGCTTCTCACCTGTATGAGTTCTACTGTGACTTTTACAAGCAAAACTTTTATCACATTCGTCACATTTGTAAGGTTTCTCTCCTGTGTGAACCATACTGTGTCTGCTTAAGCTGTGTTTCTGAGAAAATGCCTTACCGCACACTTTACATTTATAAGGCTTCTCGCCTGTGTGAATTCTGTTGTGAATTATTAAAGTACGCTTAAGAGCAAATTCCTTATCACACACGTCACATTTGTAAGGCTTCTCGCCTGTATGAGTTCGACTGTGATCTTGACAAACAAAACTCTTATCACATACGTCACATTGGTAAGGTTTCTCTCCTGTGTGAAACCGACCGTGGCCTATCAAGTGGTGCTTCCGAGAAAATGTTTTATCGCACAGTTTACATTTATAAGGCCTCTCACCTGTATGAAGTTTACTGTGCGTCGCTAAGCTTTGTTTAGAAACAAATTTTTTATCGCATACGTTACAATTGTAAGGTTTCTCTCCTGTATGAGTATTGCCGTGGCTTATTAAGTCGTGCTGCTTAAAAAATGCCTTATCGCACTGTTTACACTTATAAGGCCTCTTACCTGTATGAATTCTACTGTGAACAGATAAGTTTTGGTTACAAATAAATCTCTTATCACACACGCCACATTTGTAAGGTTTTTCGCCCGTATGAGTCCTGACGTGAATTTTTAAGCTCTGGGCCCGAGTATATGTGTTATCGCACACTTTACATTTATAAGACTTTTGGCTTGTAGAAGTATTTTGTTCTTCATCATATGTATAACTTTCCAGTTTAAGGTCACAGTGAGCCTCCACTTTATGGATTTGAAGTAGTTCTTTTGTATCGAAGAATTCGTGACATACATTGCAAACACAAATCCAGAACGATTTGTCGTTATCTTCCTCTCCTCCACTCGAACATTCTTCTTTTCTGAGTATGTCATTGTAGTTATGCCATTCTAATTTCACTTCCTCCGGCGATATAATGGAGTACCTGGAAAAAGTAAATATTATTTTCAAAATAGACTCAAACATGTTCACACAAAACAATTAATTAATAACAAATAATCAAATAAGCAGCACGTATTGCGACTTCCAGCTTTATACTGAACCGCCAGTCAAATAATCAATAATTTGATGCCTAAATTAAGACTTATTTCTGCAATGCTACAATTATTCTCGGTTCAACAAGCTCGGTTGCCGAAGGAGTAAGATCGGTCGATATCTGACTGTGAGAAATCAGAAGTAGGGCGCTCGAATGCTGACCTGCCAATTGTGGTGTGCTGGACCAGTGACGGTTCTCCGGTCAACTACCATTCATTGTTGGAACATAATTAGCAGCGGAATAATACTTATGGCGAAATAAAGTTACAATCACATACTCACCTTGTGCAACAATTGAAACAGAATTACAATAACAATTCTATTTAATATCTATGTATAGTCCTTTGCACATTATAAGAAAAAATGCTTAAGGGCATCGAAATACTTTAATGCGGCACCCTGCTGTGAGGGTTTAGGAAACTCAAACACCTATTATAATATCGGGATGTAGAACAGAGAAGTAGGTAGGAGTAATTTTATTTTATAGTACATACAATAAAATAATGTAAATAAACGCAAAAATAGATAATACACTAAAATACTATTATTTAAAACATGATATATTATTGATGATATAAATTGGTTTGCACAGTTACAATTTTCTCTAAACTTCAAATTTGCTATGTACGTAATATTGAGGTAGATAATTTAGAAAATGTAACATTATGTAATAAGGCAATAATATAAAGAATTGACGTGAAAATTAAAAAAAAAGTGAAAACTATATTGGCTTTATTCGTTGAATTTTGAATTACTCTTCCTCCGGAATCCTCAAAACTCGTTGCATCACTATCACGTAAATTAATTACAGATTCTTGATTTGAACTTATCTTTTGTTATATTCACTTTCTGTACTAGTTGTATGTCGAATACAACGTCTCCAGTGTTCTGGTGTGATATTTTTAGCAGCTTCCTGAATAGGTAATATTTAATGTACTTTCGCTAAATTTAGGATTAATGTTATTACGACGAACATACTTGAACTACATGAAATTTAATTTCTTCTGCCGCTAAATCAAGATCGTCAAACTCTTCTTCATATTCTTCATCCCACCCAGGTTGCCATATTTTCAATAGTGTTTAAGATACAAAATAGAACACTTTCGCAAACAAAAGAATACTACCAAATGTAGACATAAATTACACAACTTATTTACATATATATCTTATTCCCAGATATTTTCCGACTTTTAAGTCAAAATAAAATAATTAATTAACCAGCAACTTATGGAATACATTGATCTTTAATTATTACGCCTTTATTCTACCTAAAAGTGCAAACATATTTGGAAAGAAGATAAGTACTTAAGGGTCATTAAAATATTTTTGTGTATTACGGTAATTTACCATTCTAATTATCGAATCAGCAACAGTACCACAAAAGTTAAAAAATACCTATTTATTTCACTAATAAAATCGTTCATATTGTGTAAATTGTAATCAATTAGACATTTACATCATTCACATTAATGTTTTTGAAGTTTTTCAAAAATAAACCATTGCAGTTGTACGTATAATCAATTATTATTAGTAATAGCCCTCAACATCTTCTATTACGGTCCTTCTATCTATTACTTGGTTCCTAATCGAACTGTAATATTACCTTATTTCAATAAGTAAACACAGAACGTTATATTAATTAAAGGGTGTCCCAATAGGAACTCGGTGATTCAAATTCCAAATAAAATCCGTAATATTTAGAAATTCAACGATTTATTAACGTAAACATAAAATAGAAACCCTAAAATTATATGTGGAACAAGATATCGGATAAATATCCACCATGACTTCTATTGCACCCAGCGATTCTTTTTTTAAAATGTTCAATGACTTTATCACACATATGCAAGTTAATCTCGCCAATAGCCGCACGAATGTTATTTTTTAATTCATCAATTGTCTGTGGGTTATTTGTGTAGACTTGATCCTTAAGGAAACCCCAAAGGAAAAAGTCCATCGGTGTTACGTCGTAGGATCTTGCAGGCCAATTCACGTCACCATTACGAGAAATCACACGGCGAGGGAATTTCTCCTGCAGTAAATTTAGAATTTCCTTGGCAGTGTGACAAGTGGCCCCATCTTGTTGAAAGTAAAGATTGTTGAGGTCCATATCTTCCAAACGAGGTCAGAGAAAGTTATTCAACATCTGTCGATACCGCTCTCCATTGACAGTTTCTGCTTCTCCATTATTATTCTCAAAAAAGTAAGGTCCAAGAACACCATTGGCCGAGAAACCGTATCATACAGTGACACGTATTGGGTGCATGGGTAATAATCTCTCGAGAATTTTCACGCCCCAAATACGGCAGTTTTGTTTATTTACGTTACCCTCTAAGTGAAAATGAGCTTCGTCACTGAATATGATTCGCTTACAGAATTCGTCATCAAATTCATTTTGCTCCAAAATCCAATTGGCAAAGATACGGGGGTGGTGATGGTCCCTGGACTTCAATTCTTGTGTTAACTGTATATTGTATGCGTGTAGCCGAAGGTCTTTTGTTAAAATTCGTTGCAGAGATGATCTTGAGATAGCCAATTGCTGTGACCGATGACGAATTGAAGTTTTTGGACTTTCGGTAACACTTTCATTCACCCTAGCGATATTTTCAACTGACCGAACGTTACGAGGACGTAGTGGTGTCTTTACATCCAGAACAGAACCAGTTTGTTCAAATTTTACCATTAAATTCCTAATTGCCGTATTACTGGGAATATGATTCCGATGAAAAACAAGGCGTAGTCGACGAATTGTGTTCGTAATGGAACGACCATTTTCATAATAAATTTGAACAATTTGGATACGTTCTTCAGCCGTGAAACGTTGCATGATGACTTTTACAAGTTTTTAGATGACGTATACCAAATATTAGGTTGCTAAGTTACCTTATTTGAAAATAATGTGAAATTTAAATCCCTAAGTTCCAGTTGGGACACCTTTTATGTAAACCCTCATGCGTGTCTTAGATTGTGAAAAGGACTATATGAGAAAATTATAACAAACCAGTTATACTATATACCTATGTACAAGTTTTCCCGTCCAAATGGTTATCAATGTCTGCGGCGGAGGTAACCTCACCATAAATATAATAAACATAATAATACAATAAACTCGACGTTTCGCCACTAATGTAAGCGGCTTCTTCAGGAGCAAAAGAGGTTAACTGGGTGGGTACCAGAAGGTCACGGTAACTCGACGTGTAAACCACGCTAGAGGCGAAAACCTTCTGGTAGGTGAGGGGCGTCAGAAGGTCTATTGTTGTGAAGAAATATTGTTGTCATTGCTATAACCAAAAAAGTGCAATTATGAGTGCCGTTCATTTACTGGTCGCGTGTTGCTCATTTACTGGACATATAGTTCTTTTATTGGTATATTTGCAACTTTCTTACTTTTCTTTAACTTATTAATTGTCTATCTATTTTTAAAGCCTGATACTTTATCTTTACGTTTCCTCAATTGTTTCCGAGCACATTAAAAAAAGTTACAAGATGAACCGTTAACCGTTCTTTTATTGGGCAGTTGACTCTACGTCGGATACGTATGGCTTCTCACTTCTATGAGTTCTACTGTGCCTCATCAAGTGACTTTTATAAACAAATCCTTTGTCGCATACGTCACATTTGTAAGGTTTCTCGTCTGTGTGAGTCCAGACGTGAATTTTTAAGTCCTTGTTGCGAAAATACGCTTTGTCGCACAGTTTACATTGATAAGACCTATCGCATGTGTGAATTCTGTTATGAGTCGTTAAACTAGATTTTTGAGAAAATCTCTTATTGCACACATCACATTTGTAGGACTTCTCACCGGTATGAGTTCTATTGTGAACCGTTAAGTTTTGTTTACAAATAAATCTTTTATCACAGATGTCACACTTGTAAGGTTTCTCGTCTGCGTGAATCATAGCGTGGTCTTTTAAGTACTGCTTCCGAGAAAATGTTTTATTGCACACTTTACATTTATGAGGTTTCGCGCCGGTATGCGTTCGGTTATGAGTTTTTAAAATCAGTTTGTCAGAGAATCTCTTATCACACACATCACATTTGTAGGGCTTCTCACCTGTATGAATTCTATTGTGAATCGTTAATTTTTGTTTAGAAACAAATCTTTTAGCACATGCGTCACATTTATAGGGTTTCTCGCCTGTGTGAACCATACCATGTCTGCTTAAGTTGTGCTTCTGAGAAAATGTTTTACCGCACACTTTACATTTATAAGGCTTCTCGCCTGTGTGAATTCTGTTGTGAATTTGCAAAGTACGTTTAAGAGCAAATCTCTTATCACACACATCACATTTGTAGGGCTTCTCGCCTGTATGAGTTCTCACGTGAATCATGAAGGTTTCTTTATAACGATATCTAACATCGCATACGTCACATTTGTAAGGTTTCTCGCCTGTGTGAGTCCTGCAGTGAATTTGTAAGCGCTGCTTCCGAGAAAATGCTTTATCGCACAGTTGACATTTATAAGGCCTCTCACCTGTATGAGTTCTACTGTGAACAGCTAAGCTTTGCTTAGAAACAAATCTTTTATTACATACGTCGCATTTGTAAGGTTTCTCGCCTGTGTGAATCTTGAGGTGAATCTTTAAGCTATGCGGCCGAGCATACGTGTTATCGCACATTTTACATTTATAAGACTTTCGGCTTGTAGAAGTATTTTGTTCTTCATCATACGTGTAATTTTCCAGTTTAGGGTCACAGTGAGCCTCCACTTTATGCATTTCAAGTAGTTCCTTTGTATCGAAGAATTCATGACATACACTACAAACGCAAAACCAGAACGATTTGTCGTTATCTTCCCCTACTGAATTACGTTCTTCATTCGAACGTTTTTCTTTGCTGATGTCATTATAGTTATGCCATTCTAATTTCACTTCTTCCGGCGAAATAATGGAGTACCTGGAAAAAGTAAATATTAGTTTCAAAATAGATTTATAGTTTGTACCCAGTTGAAAATATATTCAACTCTATGCGGTATTTGCAAAGGTCCACCAGTTTTAGAGTAAAATATTAGGTAACTAGGCGAGGAGGAGTTAACGTTAGAGTTTATTCTACTCTAGTTAAATGATACAAATTAACTCTGTTTTAATTAGATTTAAAATTGTTTTTTGCTCTAGATAAGTATAATATTGACTCTGTAATTACTAAAGAATTCACCTTTTTCTAGCGTCACCATGAGACAAGGGCTTTTATGGTTAAATAAAACTAATGGTAACATAATATTTATTCAAACAGACCAAACATTAATACCTAAGAAAAATTGTATTTTGGTACAATATAAAATATATTGTATTGAGTTTTATTATCGCCTTGATAATGACAGCATTGCTGTCGAAACGCGTTGGCATTTATCCAAGTGTTTGGTGTCCTATGGGTGATAGTGATCTAGAGTTCTAATATAAAATATATTTACCAGGCTCGGTGGTTGAATGGTTAGCATGTTCGCTTTTCAACCCAAGGGTCGGAAGTTCACGCCCTAGCTGAGTCTGGTAATTTTTAAATCGGTTAAAAATAAGAAACATGCCTTCTTCTCGGATAAGGAAGTAAAACCGTAGGTCCTGTGTCAATGCGATGTTTGGCACATAAAAAATCACTGCTGGAGGTTGGAATACCTTGAGTCAGGCAAAATTTTAGTTGAGGACACAATAAGCCTTTTAGGCTGCAGTGTATAGAGACGCATGGAAATTTCCGATGTTCCTAGATCTCCCTCGGGTGAAAAATATATATATATATATATATTTTGTTCACAAAAACATCTTCGTCGATAATAGTTCCACAGCTGTCAGTGAAATATGTAGATGCTGCAGCAGTCTAATTCCGGAAACTTTTTAATTGCTAAAATATAATATGTATAGTATATAAGGTTTACTGTAAATATAGGATACAATTAGTAAATGATTTTAAATTGTAATATTATGTATAGAAATTAGCGGGCAATCTACAACGTTTTTTATTCTTCCACATACAGGCTGATTCATTTTTGATCCTCACCATTGCGATCTCGCTTATTATTGAAGATAGACGGTAGGTTTAAATTTGGCAAAGTTGCTAAATTTTGTGATGATTATGATCCCGAAAAGAAAGTAGACTTAGTACAAATGACGTTCGAGATTTTTCAAAAAACTGAAAAATCTCATTTTCTTATTTTACTTGTAGCACTTTTATTTGGCCTTGAAGAGAAAAACTAAAGACACATTCTCAAGGCCACTTTTGCTCCTTTATCTAATGGTGTATTCAAAATTTTTATATGACGTTTCGTTTTCTTTGGATCATCATCAACTTTGTTATTTCTTATGGGCGCCATATTGGATTTTGACGCAACTAGAAAGATTTTCTTTTTCTGATTGCAACCATGTGTCATATGTTAAAAACAAAATTTGATATTGTGTGTTAATTGACGAAGAATCTAAATTGAGATTAAATAACGCAGGTAGCTATGAAATTTCGAACTGTCAATCGCTAAGGATGCTTAATTGATTTATTAATGATTACTTTATTTTCCAACAACTAGAACTGGCCAATCTACACCTTGTATCCTGTTATTACCATTTTCCAAGGCTGTAATTCCTAATTGATTTTCGGAAGTAAGGTTAGAATTATCCTATTCGTTAATTGTTGCATCTTTGATTTATTCTGTTATTTATTATTCACTAAATACCTATTTCCAAGTCGATTCAAAAGATTAACTCAATAATTTCATAAATAAATGGTACTATTATTAAAATATCCAAAAAGACGCTAAACCCGAATATTTTTAAGTTGACCTTGAAGTAATATTATTGATTCAAACCAATAAGACACGGCCGATAAAATAGCTTTTTTTTTAATTTTTAAAACTGATTAATACTACGATAGAGGGCGTTAGTAATAAGAATTGTCAATTTTAAATAATTTATTTGTTAGAATTAAGTACATTTTTGTTAATAACAGGTTGAATTGAACTCAATTAGTATTGCCGATTATCCGAAATTAAATATTTTCTTTTATTATTGTTTTTTTGTGTAAATTATAATAAAATTGTTTATAATTGAATTGTTTGTCTTATTGAGAGAGATGATTTTTAATGTTGGTTAATTTATTTCATGATACACCATTGGTTAAAACTCGTGAACACCCTTGAGAGAGAGAGAGAGCTCACCGGACCCCAAAATTATCTCTGAGAACTATTTTTTTTGTCATTGTTTTTCAAAATATTTGTGGCTCACCAACGTGGAGCGTCAAAATAGTACCTGCCTATTACCTATGTGAAGTCTCTATATGTTGACTACGGTAGGTATATAGGATATATTATAATGAAGGCATCTAATGTTTCTAACTTGTTGCATAGCCCGGCAAACGCTGACTTAACTATTCAAAAAATTAAAAGTTGCGTAAAATGTACCTATTTTACATGACATTTTCTATAAAGAAGTCTCGGAAAGCACTAACGGTTATCATATGCTGACTTGTCGATAAATCATTACTAAATATGTACATACATGTAGGTACATACCTACTGAAGTACTTAATCCACTTACCTTTTGTCACAAACTTGTATTAAAGACGTAACTTGCAAGACATGCAATAAAACTAACGAATAGACTGTAATAGACCAGCACAGCTGATGCTAGTGGGTAACCGAGCAGACCAACAATATAGTATAATAAATAATGTTAGAACAGATGTACAATATTCAGTTGGTCGCACAGATGGCTTCGCACACGTGATGTTATCGCAACTCCCTAGAGGCGGGAATATTTTCACTCTAGTATTTTCTATACTTATTCTTTAATTCTTTTAATTCGTAACCCAATAATATACAGCGTTAGTAAAAAGACGCGGAACGGTCGAATAACTTGTTATTTGAAAATTATGATTTCTGAAATTTGGTATGGGGGTATAGTTAATATAAATGCATTTTATGCAAAATACAGTTTATATTTTTTTCACTTCCGGTTTAATCGGCAATACGTCCAACTTTTTTTTTTAAACGGAACGCCCAGATTTTTTTAACACTTTTGAATGC
>ML217759.1:1329-12030 GCA_004785975.1 Popillia japonica | reverse complement strand
ATAATTAATTTTCGAGATTTATTTTAGTTCTGGATAAAATGATCTCGTTTGTGGCGCAACTTTAATTACAACTAACCGCATTATCTATTTTAAAACGTTTGTTAAACGCGACTATCCAAATTTTTGGTCAAACGGCATTCCATCGGCGTCGATGCGCTGCGCTGCCAACGGCTAGCCAAAAATTTGCCATTTGTAAATTAAAAATGCGGACGCGCAAATAAATTTTCGATAGAAACTAGGTATGTAATTGCTACCACAACCTGGTGGCATGCTTTGGCAGTTTCGCATCTTTCTCCATCTTACGGATTTCGCGTCTTTTTCGTCTACGGCCCCGCGCACACACTCGCAGTTTCAATATTTAGATACGCTTCAGTATTTCCGTTTCTTTTGCATGGAGATCGGGAACACTAATTATACTTTGATCGAAAATAAATTGCGACATTTTCTATTCTAAGTTAGTTGGGTCGATTCTCTGATTAATTGTTTTGTGTATCGTTTTCGGTGCAAGGCGCGTTAGGAATTGCTATTTTCGATGAAAAGGTCTTTTGGCTGGTTCACCAATATGTGTATTATATATGGATGCGGTGCCAATAATTACAATGCAATTAATCTTCTCCCTATTGCACAGCAAAACGATAAAGATAACATCTTGATATTTTTAGGCCTACACTTTGTTGGTCTTCTTAATTTATTTGCTAACCAAATTTATAGAATTTGCTACAAAGCAATGATATTCTTCATTTTTATATTGAGGATCTTATTGAGTTGGAAGATTTAGGAAGTAGTTGTAATTGGAGCAATCTGTTAGGGTAGACAATTCAGAATTTATATGATGAGAAGGGGGAAAATGTATTGTGTACCTTAGGGAATCTATCCTCTCTTGAGGACTGAGGAAATACCACTAACCCAAAGAGAAAAAAGTTCTCCTCCCCAGATAACACTACAAAGACTGATGGATTTAGTGCTCTTGTCACCATACTCAATTTAGGAGGCATCCCAATCTGCTATTCCTGGGCTTTATTTTCTGCATCCCTAAGTTTTCTATGGCATATGGTGTAAGGAATCTGTTTTAGGACTATACTAGAACACCATTACCATTACAATTGATTCCACCATGACACTAGGATGCTTTCCAAAGATCTGGGAAGAAGCCCAGGTAGTCACAATCGCCAATTAAGAAATTTTGCTGTAGCTGCTATATATAGTAAGATCTCAGTTTCTGCTAAGGCTGCCATTGTCACTCAACTAATAATCGAATAAGTACGTCATCGTCCCAAATATCATACAGCAGTTGACGGTTGTTATAAGAATGATGTTCATGGATATCAATGCGACGTAGAAGAACAAGATTGAAGAAGTGGCATACGCCTTAAGACATCTGTCCTTTATTGGGGGCTGAGGAAGTCTCACCACAACGCTGCAAAGACTGCCATATGTACTGCTTGACGCACCAGTTTTTGTCATCGATTCCATTATTGCACTAGAATCTGGATGCATGCCCAGGGTATCTCAATCCCCAGCTGAAAAAAGAATCCGATTTTCGTCCACAACCTCCTTAAGATATGTGGTTGAAACCGTCATCTTAAACAGACTGAAGGAGGAAGGCCTTGTCCAAGATATTATACACCACGAGCAGTTTGGCTTGCGTGAAGGGTTATCCACGGTGTAGCAGATCTTGTACGTTTTGTGCCTGAAAGAATCTCTAAGATCTTAAGGGGGTTTAAACCAAGGTTAAGCCATTCGGTCCTTTAACCTTCCTATCTCCTATTTGATTTGGCGGTCCCAGGCCGTTCCAAGTGAAAATAGAAAATTTCGGGTCTTCACAATGTGGGCTCTTCTAGCCAAGGTTTATCAGGCTTCGTTGAGGATCCTTCTTACATTAACGCGTGACGGGGGCCTATACGGGTCCAACTCCCCAGGATGTTCTATAAGCGGATTCTCCGACCGAGAAGCCCTGTCGAGGGTTTTTCTGGCCACTGACAAAGCATATTCATTAAGAGGTGGTATTGCCAGATACCTATGGATCTGGGCGTTGGACATGAACCAGGGGCCTCCGACAATCATTCGGAGCACCCTGTTCTGAAACGTGTTAAAGCGCTTAATTTGGGAAATGCTGACATTGAACCAGGTGTTAAGGCATCATAGGTGAGAATCAGTCGGAGAAACACCAGTAGTTTGATTTTTAGGCTGAGCAAGCTTTTACTACAAAGAAGTGGACACAGAACTTGTGGGCGTCAAGAGAGGCGCTCACCCCCGACACATTCAGGCGGATTAATTCGGAGCCGCCATTTATTGGACCACTCGGATCACGGAGTCTACGTAGCTCTGGAGTCTGCGGCATATGAGCGCGTTATTACTCGAGGTGGTGAAAGAATCTATCTAACCTCTTATTGGCTGAAAAAATCTCATCAATCAAAAGAGTAGTCTTCCAGTACAGATAATATCACTAATACTAGGATCTGGAAGCGTGCCCAAGTCGTCCGAGTTTCGTACAAAGCTACCACATTTAGACCTTATTATCTGCATATCTAAGACAGCCGAGGGCGTCTTCCTGAACAGACCTCGTCCAAGGCATCATACAGCTCAACAGATTTAGCTTCCATGAAGAATTATCCATGGTGTACCAGGTTTTCAGCTCGCTAGAGATGATGGATATCGATGGCACATCTGAGTCTTTTCCACAAGACAATTAATTTATGACTGGAATTAATTCATTCAATCTTATCTTATTCCGTTTTCTTTGAGTTGGAAAACCACCCGATAGATTCCGTGGGACTCGCTTCTGACTCCTAAAGCGTTTATTATCTTTAGGCATGACTTGCTCAAAACTGCTTGCCAAAATCAGCCAATGCAAAGAACATTTTCACCACGCGGAGGAGTGAAAGCATCAACTACAGAAAGTTACACAAGTAGCAAGACACTATTACCTGTACCAGGACAAGCTATCTAGTGATTATATCAATATAGACGAACACCATCTTCTCCAAACTGAATCAGCAACTATATTTTGTCTCCCTAGGCCCAAAAACAATACAAGATTTACTCCGACGATACCGCCATCATAAATTTGGACCAGTAAAAGCTACCTATAGACAATATAATTAATAAATAATAATAATAGTAATAATAATAATAAACTTTATTTTCACACAGAAAAAAATTGAAAAAGACTTACAATAAACATAGTATTGAATGCAACCAAACGAAAATAGGCGGAGTTCAGGTATCTAACATATGGTAGAACCTGCTCTTCCACTCAACCTTTCCTATATCTAACCTAACCTAACTTAATGCTAATAGAGGGGGAATGTAATTAACATAAAACTATTCTACATAAGATGCCCACCTATACCCAGTGCTAATAACGTCATCACTAGTTTCTAGTTTCATCTCATTGCCTTTGGAACAGATATTGAAAATATTTCAATTTGAATGACCGAACGGACCCACTTGACCTGATGTTTAGGGGAATACCGTTAAACACATAGCTAATTTGGTATAAAAAGCTTTTTTAAAACAATTAATGTTGTTTTAAACAATTGTGGGTTAGTACCACCTTCCTCGAAAAGATCCGGTAACATATCTTTGTAGACCAAAGCTTTGAATTCATGAGTTATCCAGGACAGTATACCTAACCTTAAAAACTCCTACTAGAATTCATAATTTATGTAGATCAAGCATTTTTATGAACTAAAGGATTCCATTGCTTAATGAATACCTCAATAGCCACAGTAGTAATAACGGAGGTTAGTGTCTGATAAATACGATTTAGAAGCTGTCTTCCTGTTCGGAAAGAGGAATTGTGAAATGATTTCGAAAGATGGATACTCGTTCAGGTTACCTTTGGTTTGCTATTGGGATGTAATTAACAGAACAACATTTTTTTACAAAATTAAACAGATTAGAAGACCAGATGAATGTCTCCAACTCGATCACTGCTTCTGATTTGGCACAAAGGAAGCACAAACAAATCGGCTATAGAAGCATTAAAACATGGATTTGAAAGTACAACACTTTTTATTTGCAACTCAGTGGGTGGGTGGACTGGCATCTCTCTAGCTACTTTGCGAAATGTGGAAATGCTACGTTTTGTATCTGTGCAAATTCATCAGCTATTATGATGTTTGAAATTCAGATGTGGAGGGGTTGGAACATGCACCTCAGAAAACTAGTGCAGCTACACCCTTTACCACAAGAGGAACATTTTGGGTGGGACCAAACAACAAGATAATATGTCTCTATTTCTATCCCATTGATATCAGGCAATTTCTCAATTACCTACGTCTTGAGGTTGTGGTACTAAGAAGTATTTCATACACAAAATGTTCAGAATTCAGATTCCATGATCAATCTTCCAAAGCGACCTATTTAGTGAATCTTTGGTAGGTTGCTTAGTCGTGGTGGTCCAGCCATTTTTGCTCTGATTTTGGTATAACTACGAAGAATTAAAGAGCACACAATTATCCTGCAGTATCTCAAACGTTTAGTTCGAAAGGAAGAAGCACAAATTCAGAGCATGATCAGCGGAATATCAATAAACAACGGTCGTGAAAACCCACACTCAACCAATTACAAATTATATTACATTATAAGGATATGTTTCTAAGCTCTAAATTCCATTAAAAAAAGCTAATAATCTAGTTTAAAATGAATCTAGTTCACAATGATTGCACAACAATAGTGGGTACCAGTTTTAAATATATGCACAACATGTAATTTTACCTTGAAACTGGTTTTAAAATTTTTCACGCATTTCATACCACCGCACATATCACATACAACCAACAATAAGAAGACACGAATCTGATCAAATTGACCCCCCGGTTTTAAACATATCGTGCGTTATTTAAATCCCCTATTCTTTACGCGTAAGTACACCCCCTCCCCAGAAAGAAAAAACACATCTCAACCCCCTCGTCGTACACCGAATTTGCACGTGCATTTCGTTCGGAATCCTTTTGTGCCGAGATCAAAATAAAAGAGTATAGAATTTCAAAAAATTAACAAAGCGGACCCGGTTTCCGAACCTCTAATGTACGAAAGCTGAAAAAAAAAACGAACACTAAAAAAGAAAGATGGAGAAAAAGCGCTCTGAACTAGTCCTATTTATCTTTTTTAACCCTTTTCAGGTTCAATACGGGTGGAACTATAGAAAAGCGAACTCGGCGACTTTATTTTTCGGGATTTAAGCAGTGGCACGGTCGGATTAGATGATCGAAATTTTTATTATATTAAGCCGAGGATTGGGTTTGGGCGATTGCGGAATTAAAAAAAAACTCACTTTTAAAGTAGTATTTACGCTGTGCGTTGCTCGGGGCTATTTTAAATATACGTAATCTACTGGCGAAATATAGGGGTGCCCTTATAAATACTTCTTAAAAATGGGGGAATTAGAATGAAAAGGGTTAGATGTACTATCGTGCCCTACTGCACAGATTTTGTAGTTCTAATAATCATAATAATAATATATTGAAAAAAAAAACCCAGGAGGTTTTTTCTTATTATATTTTAACCGGTTGAATAAATTCTCTTTTTCCTGAACCGAAAGGGAGCTTTTGGTAAATTTGTTTGCTTCGCCAACAGTGCAAGGGAAAATCAATCAGCTGGTAAATATTCGGAGTTATCTGTAAAGTTAATCATTGTTACGTTACAGTACATAATAAAGACGGTAATATAATCAGTTTGGGGGGTTGGCAGTATTTCTTCTTTTATTTTTATGGTAGCTATGTCGAATTTTTGGATAATTATCAAGTCTTAAAGATATTACTACAAATTACCGTTTAATGATCTTCACATATTCAGAACCCTTCAATTGCACAATTCCCCTGATATTGACATCGATGCCATTATTACACTAAAATCTGAAAGCATGCCCATCATGATCATAGCAATCCCCAACTGGAAAAAGAATCCAATTTTCTCCTTAAGTCTTATTTTTTGCATCCTTGGGATATCTAAAACCATCATCTTGAACAGACTGAAGGTGCTAGCTCTTGTCCAAAATATCCACCACTAGTGATTTGTCTTCCGTGAAAGCTTATCCAGATAGCAGGTTCTAAACCTGATAAATGGGATGGGAATGATGTTTCTCGACTACTACTTAACTCACCAGGACATCGCAATCGCCAACCAAGTTTAGACCAGATCCATAATTCTTTGCTCTTATATCCTGCATCTCTTCAGATCGCCCAGGCCGTCATCCTGAATAGGCTGGAAGAGGGAGTCTGTCAACAATATGGCACAGGGGCAATTTGGCTTCCATAAAAGATAAAGATTTCAGCCTGAAAGAGGTGATAAGAAAAGCGTTTCAGAATATTTATGTAACTTCTACAAGATACCTCGTTCTTGGCGTTGTAAGAACATCCAATAGTATCTTCTCTTTGGTTGGTTGTTGCTGGTATTGCCCAAAGAAGACATCATCTACCAAAATGCATGATCTACATGAACGATATTACTGACACACAGGGGCTCGCTCCTGTGTTCTGCGATATTTTTCATCTTTAGGAAAACTTATGCCGACTGCAAAGACATCTACACTACGTGGAGAATAAGTAAAGACATCATCTCAGAAGGTTGCAGACCTAAATGAACACTATTACCTGGATCAGAACAGGCTAACAACCGATCATATGTATCAATATCGTCGTATCTTGTCGGTCCAAACACTTCCCAAATCCAAAGCCAAGTAGAGCAATTTGCATAACCTTAATAACCTTAAAACCCCGTGTCCCATGCAGGATTTACTCCGACAATATTCCCCCATTCCCACTAAACATTTTGTTGAAAGACGAGGAAGATTACAGACTCACATGTGGGCTATCATAAACTCTTCCAAAAAACAAAGAATGTATGGTGTAAGGTGCAAGGAAGCCAAAATCTTTATTGTCCCTTTTATTGTTATCAAAAGTAAAATAAGCTATTACAATCCTTAAAATCATATTGGACTCCTTGGCCAACTATTGCTTGAATTGTTTTCGGCATCATTAAAATAATTAGCTGCTTTATAGCTCTTATTCAAGAAACCCATACCATGGATGACCTCCAACTAAAATCAGGAAGATACATATGTGCCTGGATATGCTATCGTGGGAGCTACTTACCATACATTCGGCATGGCTACCTATGCTAAAACTAGTATTGACAATGTAAAATTCATATCATCTAGCACCGAGGACAATATCCACACTGTGACCATCTCTGTGGATGGACTGATGCTCCAATTAACTGGCTCACCACCCTGCCTTGATTGCAGAAGATTTGCAACAGTCATCACTCCTTTTGAAGATGATGATGGCAATAGATTGGTGGATTGAATGGAGACCTCTGGTCTTCATCTGGTTTTCGACGCTAAGGACCTTCCAACCTTTAAGTCTGATACCGGTTATGCAGTGCGCTCCAAAACCAGGTAGAATTTCAAGAAGGAGAACCGGCAATATTTCACTGACAGCCTCGATAGAGGAATTCGCTGGATCTCGTCAAGGTGCAATCAGTATAGTTGTTTCGTTGGTCTGGTCGTCTCTACCGTTAAAAAGCACATACCCAGAGGCGTTAGACAAGATTATTTTCCAGGATGAAAGGGGAACAGTGAATAACTGCATGAGGATTATATGGGAAGTAGTAGATCGATAGACACTCTAGTCGGAAGCATGGGGTCTCTTCCGCAAATTGGGTAAGGCAGCACCAGTTACCAGAATGTGCCCAAAAGTAAGAGCAAATCAAATTGCTGCCCACCTCGTAAGCATGTTTAGAGCCAAAACAGACAAGGAGCACTCAAGTATGATTAAAAAGGAACTTAACCTTACTGAAGCCTTAAAGTCATTCAAACCAGGTAAATCGCTTGACTTGGATGGTATACATAAGGAGTTATTGATACTTCTGTCAACATGTCAAACATTCTGGTAACAAATAAGATTGCAAAGTATATAAAACGCTCCAAAATAATATCTACACTCAAACTAGGGAAGCCAAGCGACAACCCTGCCAGGTATAGACCCATTCCCCTTTTGAGTGCATGCTACATGCTTCTGGAAAGTCTTCTTTTATTGAGAATCGTATCATTAATCGATCGCCACCTCCCCGTGAAGCAGGTTGGGCTCAGGATGGATACAGGCTGTGAGGAGCTAGTCTTGAATTTGACTACACACATATGGTAGAGGCTGGCTTTGAAATTTGGATTTGACGGCTGCTTACGAGACCATGTGGAGAGAGGGCCTCCTATGCAACTTACTTAGGGCTGCCAAGTGTTGTGTGATATTTTTCCTGACAAATGTGATGAGATTGATATGGTGATATGGTGGTGTGATTGGTGATTCTCCAAAAAACATTGAGCGTAATGGGTACAACCTTTCTCCAACCCTTCTTTTTATACCTACTTATTTGCAATTGGTTGCTGCTTTTCATACGACTGCATTTCAGGTTTTGCTTCTTTGAAGTATGTCTACCTCTCTTGATTTCTAAAGCAATTTACCAAATTGGCAAAAAACACTAGATTCCAAGATTTTTCTTGGAATCTTTGGACTTGAACTTCTGCCTTAAATATTGATTGACATAACTTGGTGGCCCCCCACCCTGCCTTCCAACGTCCCTCATTCCGCTTTACCTATCATCCAGACAAGTACAATAAGTCCTATTTTGACCTGCAAATGAGGATGTCGAAGCCTCATCTTCAGGTAAATTACTATTACTCATTCATTTATTCATCAAGCATTAAGCAAAAAATGTGTGGCTTCTTCTGTCTAATTTAATCCATATTTGTTTAGTAATATCCTTATACTTATGCAAGCATTTGATGGTAAATGTTCTTAAGTTTTGCAAATTTCTGCCAGTTGGTGGGAATGCGCATTTAATTCTCCTAATGGCTCGTTTTTTTATAGTTTAAACAGTCTAAATTATGTGCTTGCATTCTTTCTTCTTTTTGTATTTGGTGAACTGCCCATTCACAAACTATATTTTGACCTCTCTCTAATTGGATGATATTGGACCTTAAACCACTGGTTCATTTACTAAAGCTTGAGCACCAAGCCTTTATGGATTTAAACTTATGTACAATATCCTGAAGACAGTACTAAAGAAATTAACATGTATCATGGCAAAATCATGGGTCTCTCTTTTCTAAATTAATCTGCATCTCTTAAAGGATAACTACAACCATTTGATTGGTCTGAACAATCTATAATCTAACGGCCAAAATCTGTGTGTTCGTACTCATCTTCTCCACTCAACTATTGGCGGCATCCATACTTTACAAGGAACAAATTTCTGCACAGATATGTATGTATATATATACTTACATGGTATTTTATGTGGTGGTGCACCATCCACATTCCTCACCTTAAATTTAAAAAAATGCTATCCCATTTTGTCTCGTGGTCATATGGGCTACAAAGGGAAGCATTAGGAGACATATTTGCTTGAATCAATGACTTTGAAAATTATAGTCACAAAAAAAATAAATAGGAAAGTATGTTTGCGAACAGGAAACTTTACTAACCATATAAATATCGTCGTTCGTCATTATTTTTAACGAGAAATTTATCGGCAATTTATTATGCAATATACGCCATGAAAATTTGAGAGAAAGCTTCCTTGATTTTTCGCAAAAATTATATAGGCGTATCTTGTAAATATCCCGTTTTCCATTTAAACCGCGAACGTTTTACAACTCAATTAAGTCGTAAATTTTACTTCATATTTGCAATTTACAACTAACTTAATGCGTTTAGAAATCTCGCGTTGACAATCGTGCAACGAGGCCAGTCACACTTGAAGATGACAAAATGAGGTACCAGCATTCGATATGACGTCCTTTGCACCTGCGGAAAATTACGTGAAATGTGTATTGTTTCCGTTAAATTGCTTCTTGTGTTTCTCTTTCTATTTCTCGATTGTATTTGCACACGTGTCAGGAGGTTTTGTTTTCTAACTTTTTAGACTTTTTTTATAAGATATTTTATAATTTAGTTGTGTTAGGATGATGCAACATAGCTTCTAGTCTGCGAAAACTTCCACAATAAAGTTATTTTAGATGTGTTTCAAAGATAATTGCATTTTGTATTTTATTACCTCATATAAACGCCATCGTATTCAATATTGGTAATAAATCATTTAAAAAGTATTCTGAGGTTAATATGAAGAAGAGATTTATTATAATTTACATTTAAACGAAGCCTTTAAAAGTGCGTGGTCTGGTAATGAAAGTCATCAAAGCATTGTTTTATACACCTGTCTTTATCCAAGTCGTATGCTATAGAAGGGCTTGATCATTTCTTTGGTATGCGGTAGTTTAGCAGCACATAAAGGAATCATTCGTGAAGATTCTGGCTAGAAATGTGATCAACATGATCTTCATCTTGAAATTTTTACACAAAATACGTTGTTAGACGTAGTTCCTATGGTAGGCTTCAGAATTCATGGGGAGTCAAAAGTATTACGACATTGGGGAGGACTACACTTCTTACAGGAAAATCAGATTTGAAATATTCCCAAAATCAGTTCCAAATCCAAAGACGTCAGTGGTATCTTTTGAATCCACAATAAGTGGTGCGAAAACAGACTTCTCCTATAAGATCTGCAGCAATCGTGAGCAAATCCTGCAGTTGCAGACACCTCCCATTATGACTGTACTAGTACCCACTTCTTGTGCTATTAATGGCATAATCAATTGCTCATCTTTTGATAGGTCCTTCTTGGTTGTTCTTGTTG
>SMLS01062523.1:0-12242 GCA_004785975.1 Popillia japonica | reverse complement strand
AAAAAAATAAAATAATTAAATAATAAAAACCACTGAGATAATAAAACAGGAAGACTCCTTAAGCCGTATACTTTTTAATTTAGTCATGACAGAAGAGCGATTCCTGCTAGGATATTGATTAGTTAATAAGAACGCCCATTTTTTACACATATAGGGTCAACTGCCCTATAAAAGAACAGGGCCAGTAAAAGAACGTTTTGTTAATAAAATTATTACAGCAAATCACAAACATTGTGAAATGCCCTGTTTTTTGTTTTTAAAGGAAGAATGATATTTTAGCTTTGTTTTTCTTATAATTTTTTCTTCGAAAAGTTTAAATGTTCGCGAAATAAAAATATAAAAGTTCGACATGTTAGTGTGACTCGCTTATTTCGTGGTCGCTTATGAGAGACGCGTGCATCAAGCAGTGTAAGTCTTGTAAAAATACAGCAATTCAACAAAAAATCTAGTTGGTAAGCTATATATATCAAGTTTCTATTTAAATTTGTGATCATTTGAATATAAAAATGATAGAAAATACGTAATATTTTTTACATAATCATGGTGTTCTCAAATAGGCACGGTTTTCTAACTTCAACCTCAAGAAAGAACACGTTTCTATAATCTGTGTGCGTTGAATTTTCTGATTGTTTAATTGATTTAATTATTTCATAAAATATATGTTTGTTAAGTAGAAATTGTCCATCACCTGCACTGAGTAAAGGTCAAAAAAAGAACAAAATTTGCCATATGTAATGACAGGTTCTAAGGTTAGAAATCACCAAATTAAAAAAAAGGAGATGAAAGAAAAGAAAGTGTTGGAAAAGCAAGATAAAATTTTGAAAAGGAAAATTAAAAAAGAAGAAACTGAAATTAAGAAAAAGCCAAAATTAAACAAGAAGAAATAAAATTGAAACAGGAAAAGATAGCACGAGACGTACTGAAAACAAGAATACCATTAAAAGCGCTCAATTGCTCAATCAACCTGCCTATAGATTTAGATTATAACGAGTAAATATATAATTTTCTAATATTAATTTAAGTATTTATCATTTTTTCATTAAAAATTGTTCCTTATTATATTATTTCTCATTCATTGGCTGTGTAAAAATATTGTTGTCATCGCTATAACCAAATAAGTTCAACTGTGAGTGCCGTTCATTTACTGGCCGCGTGTTGCTCATTTACTGGACATATCGTTCTTTTATTGGTAAATTTGCAACTTCATCACATTTCTTTAAACTATTAATTTTCTATGTATTTTTAAAGCATGATACTTTTTTCTTACGTTTCCTCAATTGTTTCCGAGCACACTAAAAAATGTTACAAGATGAAATAATAATTAGACTCAACATACGCGATTATAATATCTAGAGATTTCCTTAACCGTTCTTTTATTGGGCAGTTGACCCTATCACTGCCACACAATATACATTGTATGACAGTATCAATAGCAATAAGAAGTAGCAAGAACTTGACCGACGAAGTCTGAACACAAACACAGAAGGAGGCAACACTAGCAGGAAGTCTCAAAACAGTAGTATGGAAGAACAAATATATGTCCAAAGAGAATAAAATCAGAGTGTACAAAACGATCGTAAGGCAATATAAGCCCAGACGAGGAAAGCAGCAGAAATGATTGCACTAAGATCAATAGCTTCGAAAACAAGAATAAACAGATCGAGAAATAACATAGTGAGAGAAGAATGTGGAATCACGAATGTGGCGCATTCCTTAAGGAAAGGAGAGTACATTGGAAAGAATTAACATGTTGAAACAGTGACTAACATACACCTAATAAAACTAGCAAAAAACCTAAAGCACTGAGACAGGAGACTGCCTCAACGACCTTCAAAGATGTGGATCGACCGTTGGGATCATAAAAAGACTCCTTATATTAATTAATTGTGTGAGTTAGAACACCCTATATAAAAGAAGAAGAAGAAGCAGTCTATGTGTGGCAGTAGAATAACAGAAATAGTATATGAAGCTGTGATAAAACAATATTAGAAAAATATATTGGATAGATGTTACTTCTTAACTATTTAAAGAAGCCAGTTTGTGTACTAAACAAAAACTGTTTATATTTCGAATAGCAAAATATGTAACTAATATTTTCACTTGAGTCTTTGATGTATGGGATCAGCGACTTAATTTTAAAAACTAAAATTAGAATAGAAAATACAATCAAAGTAATGTCGTATATAAATTAGAATGCAAAAACTGTAATAAATGCTATCTTGGTCAAACTAGACAATACTAAAAAAACACCTCTGTAATGAGCAGTACACTGTATCAAATAACATAACCGCGACAACTGCTTTGTATAAGCATTCCAAAGAATGACGACATAGGTTTTTTTTTGAAAAGGTTAAGGTTTTAAAAAAAGAAGATAGTTATAAAAAGAGATTAATGTATGAAAATATATATATTGAAAAAGAAAAGAACACGGTCAATTTTACAACAGATATTGACAATTTCAGTATTATTTATAATAATAATCACGCCTGAATTTTATCAAATTAAGCTCTTGACTAGGTTTTTTTGCCACCTTTTTCCTAGTGCTTGAACGGAATTGTTAGAGCTTGACAAAGAAATACATTGATATAAGCGTCATTATTCTTATTGTTATAAATTTTCAATGGAGAAATATTTTATTTTGTATCTTTGAATTTATTTGTCTTTAGACGATTTTTTATAGGGTTGTTTATAATAATTATTTGACACGAATTAAATGTCAATTCCACTGACAGAGTTTGTAACGAAAACAATAGTATGTTTATAGGCTCTGGAATAAATTGATGTTTAATAGATGTTTGAATAACCTGCAAGTGAAAAAAAAATATCTGGAAAATAGAACCTATATTGTTAAGCTAGTCATTTCTTGACTGTATTCTCCGAAGATATTCGTCGAAACAATGAACAATAACGACGACGAAACGCGCCTCTGACTCAATTTATGGAATGCCGTAAACTCTACCTAACTTCTCTTTTATTTCTGAAATAGTTCCTGTACTATATACACTTCTAAGTTTCATGATAAATTGTAAAATGATATTGTAGACTTCATTCTTGTGCTTTATTTTATTTTATTTTTTCATTGTATATATTTACACACCATAATCAATTGTTTTTATTAATGTAAATATTTTTCGATCAAATTTAAGTAATTTTATGCCTCGAAATACTATGCACGATCCCTGTATATAATTACAGTATATTAATGCCATTTCCATTGCTTACGTGGCATAAAATACCTACATATATATGGTCCAGATAATTGTTCTTCTAAAGTCTATTTCTTTTTCAGTCAACTTTGCATTGAGTGTTATTTCTCCCAATCTGGGCAAACATGTACCATATGCTGTAGCTACGTCATAGCGATACTTTTTGTAGATTTTGCTACTATTTTCTTCTTTGGCTATCTCAGAACAACACGATATTTTTTACAACAATACGAATTAATATTTCGTGTTATTTTCTTCATATTTTCATTTTAAAATTGGATATATAGTTAACACGATTTCTAAATCTATAGGTACCTACTCTATTGTTGTGTGTATTAGAAACTCTTCCGCAAAATATCTGACGCAAAGTAAAATAAATATCTGACACACATACTAATATGAAAGGAAAGAATAATTAGGTCAACACTGACAGCATGACGAAAAATAATTTTGCACCACGATAACGGTCAATCACACACAGCGAAAGTTAGAGTTACCATTTCTGTACTTTCTCAGAAATTTTACCCGACTGTGTACTTTGCACCTCTCATTAGATTTCATCCACGTTTTATGATGCACGTCAGTACTAAGTTTATGTCAAAAAGTTGCTTCATAACTGGACTACTTCAGAGGATCTACAGTTTTGTAACAGAACATCCATACCTATGTCAATGTCAATGCTGTATATGTTACCGGCAATCTGTATAATCCGGTATTCTATACAATACCTAGGCAATGTATAGAATACCTAAAACGTTTAGGTAATGTATGAAATATTATTTTGCCTAGGTATTCTATACAATACCGAATACGTCGCCGGTAATGTGTGTTAAAGTCGAGAGCCAGGAAGGGGGTGGCGTGGGAGCAGGCAACAGCAAACAGTGCTGCCAGGCCTACCGTTTTCGCGGTAGACCTGGTGCGAATAATAAACACACGAGAATTCTAAGTTCCGAGATTCTTGATGAGCCTACGAATGTTGAATATCTTTCTTCTGAGGTAAATAGTCAACCGTTAGGCGATTCGAATTTAGTAGCAGAACCTGAGCAATCATTGAGTGCTCTTGTGCAGTGTTTGCACCAAGGAGGCAACGGGTGTTCAGTTTCAAAAGGAATTTAAGAGAGCAAGCTCAGAAAATACTCAAAACTTCTAGAAAAAAATCCCACTGTGCCATTGTATACCACTGTAAGAATTCCTGTTCCCGAAGTCGACAGAGGCCGCGGTGATGCTCCCAATATACTAGCGGTAGTCTTACGAAAAACAGATGACGAACTTTATCGACTCGGAACAAAACAAGGAGTTGTAAAAACAATGTATTCTAGGCAGCAGTTCACAGTTTGTCAAAAACATTACTTAAAAAAGAAGATGTCCTAATCAACAAACCACACTTCGTACAGTTGCGAATTTACAATCTACAGGGACAGGTCAGGTATTTGTAAAATGTATTTGCAAAAACACTGTTCATGTTTTAAAAGTAACTTTTTATGCACTTCAAAATGTCACAACAGTTCCTCATGTAAGAATAAATAAATATTTCTTTACTTATTTAACTTTGAGTAGGCGGTTAGTAGGTATATTACCTATTTTTTCTATAAAGATTATTGTTAATTTTATTAAAGTTAATTTTGCGCAAATATAAGATGCTGTATTTGTCCGTCATTTAATAGGTTAGTACTTGCATAGATAGGATTGATAAAGACCAAAATCTATTTAGTTTACACATTGCCGGTGAACCAGCAGGTACTCTATACCATCCCTAGGAATTGTATACATTACCTAGGTAAAGTATGTAGCAGACAATAATATTCGTAATATTTCACACATTGCCTGGAAGCCCTAGGCATTCTATAGATTGCCTAGGTATTGCGTAGAATGCCTGAATTATACAGATTGCCGGTAACATATACATTAAATAAACCATCTTCTTATGTAGTTTTCTCCCAAATCATAATTTTTTTCGTTTTTTTTGTAGAAAAAAGTAAAGTTGGTAATAACAGTAATTGCAATTAAAGTTTAAGCTCATCAGTTAAGTACTTTGTGATTTTATAAAAAACAATTTCCATAGTTTACAAGATGGAATGTTACGCTAAATAATGACACAATATTCTTATTTTTAGTGAACTTGAAAATCGCGCAAAAAACCCCAATATCAGCCACTCGGCTTTTACGCATCAAGAAATAAACATATATGTTTTTTTCGTTTCCTGCAGATTTACCAGCTGCAAAAAATACTGACGAGTGTCACTATGAAGCACGAAACTAACTGCCTCTTAGAGTTCAATATTTCTTATTATTATTAATTCTACAACAATAATCGAATTGGAATTAGTAGGATAATGCCATATTTTAATATGGAGCACATTTAATTCGACTTTAATATAATTCACATAGCTACCTTACGGCTACGAGCGTATATTGCAGTTAACGCTTTCTTTGTTTTTTGTGAATTTAACTCGAGGCTTCAAGTTTCTATTTACGTATACACAAATCTAATTTGGTATTCATAATTAATTTAAAATGCAGGTGTAGTTCGCGATTCAATTAAATTTTAGTTGTGCTGTTTCAGTTTTTTCGGACCGTGCTTTATTGCACAACGTTGTATCTAAAGCAAAACCCGTTTCTCATAGCACTTACAGCTATTACAGAGCGGGCTAAAAATAGAACGGGGATAATTGAATTTCTGATAGTTACAGACCTAGTGCAGGAGATTCTATTCACTAACGAAATATGCTTGTTATTATGTTAAAATATAATTTAATATAGCTGAATAGTATGCAAATAAGTGGGGGTAATATCAATTAATAGTTTCAACAAACAGCGAGAGGAATGTTAAACGTTAGAGGTAAATAGCATCAGAAGTGGTAATACTAAGTTTTGTTAACGAGACGGTCAAACATCCTGTGCAAAGTCACATAATTCAAGGATGAAATTGCATAATTCAATATTCAAACGGTTCTATTAATGAAATATAAACAATATTTAGACCTGCAAGTCTCAAAGATCGGTCATATATTGAGGGAGATAGTTTTTAAATAGAACATTTAATTGAGAATTATATCTTTACCTACAGTTTTCCATACGTAACACTGCTTAAATTTAAAAAAATAAATCAGTATTAAAACACATTTATTTAGTAATCTACAAAATCTCAAATTATTGGCACATTCTGTTACACTTATTGGCACAAACTTTTAGAGTTATTGACACTTTGATTTTGTTGTTGAGGTTCTTCTGCAAAATTTGTAATAGTTTTAAATAAATTTCTAACATGTGATCCATTAGCCGCGGGCGTTATAAGACTTTCCTTTCCTGCTGTACCGTTATTTGTCCTAAACCATCCCTCAACATGTGTTTGATCTTTTGTTGAAATCTTGCTTTGTATTGTATGATCAGTATTTTCAAACAATTGTTTGAGTTGTATTTGATTTAGTGTCGGCAAGATAATGATGGAGATGATTCGTATTTTAGAATTTACAGAGTTCTCAGCGATATCTTTAGGTAATTTTGTTTTTATTGAACCGATTGCTTTTTACGTCCTCTTTCCATTTTTTTGGTACTTTTTGTGCTTTAACATACATCTTTGTTCTTTATTCGCGTAGCTTTTCATTCCTCTTTCTTATTCTCTTGTTCTTGTCTGACCTCGAGTTTTTTATGCCCTTTTTAGTTTTTGGACCCAATTGAAAGTTAGTTTCATCTCTACTGTATACGCGAGATGAGTACTTCAGCGCCTCAGCAAATCCTTTTTGCAGTAAATAATTTTTAATTTGGACAAACCATTTCCTCTTATCATTTTCACTCGCGCAGGATGAAGTGCAGGTGACGGCTTCTGGGGTTCTGATGGCGCTTTAAAAATGCTTTTTATCAAACTGTGCCTGGAATTTTGTCTTTAAAGGGTTTTTTTTCTGAGAATACTGTACAGACAGCTTTTGACTGAAACTTGAATATTTTCGAATCTTTTAGGAAAGCCCTTTCGTTGACATTCGTTTATCCGATATACTAGCAAACGCTCTTCCCCCCATGTTAATACTATTGGATGTCCATGCGTTTTCATAAAATTTTGCGATAATCTAAATTGCAGTGTAGCTCGGGGTACTTTATATACTTTGGAGGCTTGTTTTTTCAGCAACCCTTTCTTAATTTCTACACATCGCCCTCACGGTACCGTTTTTTATTATGCTCCGACCGAGGCTAACCAGAAATTCAGAAATTTTCCCACATTCATGGCAATGAGCCCAAAAAGCACTTCGTTTGTTTGTGAGTTTAAAGATAAATGTATACATTACAATTATTGGCACGGTACATGCACAGATATTCACAGGATGCCGATAATATTTTTGCATCATTATTGGGTTTAGTATAAACGTTTAATGTAAAAATATAATATACGACAAAGAACCACTTTCCTTAATTTTCAGTTGACATTTGTAGCCATTGGCACCACTGTCAATAACTACATTTTGTGATTTTTACAGTAATTGGCACATGTAAATTATGATTTTAACGACAGATGAATGTTATATAAGAATAATACAGCTTATACTGCCCATAATATCCAAAATAACAACGTTTTGTGATACGATTAACGTTTACGGTATATATCCATTGCACCAAAAAAGTGCCATATCAGTCGCATACACACAAATTATAAGTAGAGCGTTAGTGCATTACTAATCATGGCTCGATTTATAAAAAATCTAACAACTTGCAAACAACAAATTAAGTCTTTAATAACCACAATAAGGAATCCTTAGTTATTTTTATACATATGCCACTAACTACAAGGGTTCCAACAATTGTACCGTTTACCATGTGTTAAATATTTAGTGTATAACAAGAAAGCAGAAATGTATGTAGATTTGAACGAAAGCTTTGGTGTAGTTTTTTATTTTTGGATTTACGCTTCCCGAAAATCATAACACTTTTTCAAACAGTGCTTCAGTTTCTTTAAGCTGTCGGAAAAATGGGATGTTTCGAGATCTGCAAAATCGGATCTGTGACAGCGCTGACCTCCTCTTTTGAGGCAAATCTCTTTCCTGCCAGCGATTTTTTTCAAGTTTGAGAATAGAGAAAAATCGCTTGGTTGGTGAGCAGGGGAGAGGGAGGGGAGAAGGAGGTCGAACCGGTAAATATAGAGGATGAGAGACAAATTCGTAGTACACCTCATTAAATTCGGAGATGATGATGCAGAATGAATGAGTGGGTGCATTGTTGAGGAGGAAAAGCACTTTTTAGCACTGCAGACGAGGCCGGTTCTCGTGCAATACTGCATTGAATCGGGTCAATAAATCGCAGCAGTATTGCCCCATGATCGTCCTTCTCTTCTGCGGATAGTCGATGAGGATCACACCTTGAGAATTCCTAAAAATGGTCACCATGACCTTTCCGACCGGCGGAGCGGTCTTTGCTTTTTTTTGAAGCCGATTCTTCCGGAAAATCCACTGCTTCGACTGTACCTTGTTCTGGTATATAGTGGAGAATCCAAGTGCACGGTTACGAAGTGCACGAAGAAATCTTTTGGATAGCGTTGAATCCTCATCAGACACTTATCGGAGACGGTCATCCATTTTCATTTATCTTAGCGCAGCTAAGCTTTTCTATAACCAAAATTACGGGAGGATATAACCAAGGCGTTCCTCTGAGATGTCTGTTATCTCTGCTACCTCTTTCAGCTTCAATAGGCGATTGGCGACATCATGAATCTAGTCGACCATTTCATCGTTCGTAGCGGTTGTTGGGCATTCACAGCGTAGTTCGCCACATGCGCTTGTGCGGCCACGTTTAAACTCGCTCGCCCAGAAGCTAATCGTCAAAAATGATGGAGTTAGTTCAATTTTGTAACTGATATAACTTATTTATTAATCATTAAAAAAAATCATTTCTAAATTTCTAGAACATGATGTAAAACTTCAAGAACTCGTTGTTCATTGTTTCTCGATAGTTGCATAGGTAGTAGTCAGTAGTAAACACTTGTATTAATCTAAATAACTATTTAACTCTTAGATCATATTCATATATTACATCGATACCGCTGTACCATAAAAACTTATAACCGATACTGTTTCAAAGATGTGCAACATGCCTTTTTCTCATTATTCCTTTCGTGAGTAAGGCATCTCCAATGCAATGTCGCTATCTTTCTCTGACTGAGCAAGGTAGATGAGGAACTTCATAAATCCGAACGAGATGGAGCAAAAAACATTGTCTGTGCTATGTTAGAAACATAGTTGGGAACCTAACGCGGTATCCATGTAATATATATTATGATCTAAGATTTAACTACACATATTCTTGTCTTTTTTAATAATAGATTGATATATGTTTCATTCACTGCCGCTTGTCATTGCCCTTTCTGAAGTAAACACTAATTATTATCTCTCCTAGTAATTTTGAATTGGAATCTTTTCTTTGAATATACATACTTCTTCCACGTGCAGTAATTGCAAACAATGCTTTAGTTACTGCAGTGGTACAAATACCCATGGTCGATAGAGTCGCGTACTTACCAATCTAAGGATTTCTTTCTTCTAAATAACAAAGAAACCGTGTTGCAGGTTCTGTACATGAAGCCATTCAATCGAAGTACGATTACAGCTACACTCATAGATTTTACGTACGGATAAATTCAATAAATGCAACGGAAAGTTTTAATAACTTTCCTCCTTTAGAATAACTAACAGAAGAATAACACCAACGCATTTGAATTTGAACAGATGGTGAAAGGAGATCGTGGATTTGTACTTCGATTTGAGCTCTTCGAATCGAGCTCATTTTCATTTGTAACCGCCATTCTTTCACCACTACAAATGTAACATCTTTTATGGAATTTCCACTTTTATCCAAGCTGGATTACATTTAGACCGCCACGTCTCGGGCCCCTAACCGAATCGCACCGTCTTCTGTCGCAATATACCCCGCTCTGGACCCTGGTATTTTTCTTGAAAGATTCAAACGAATAAAAATTTCACCACTTAGTTTTCCTTTTCGGCGCGCCATCACATAAACGACGGCATAAATTCTCCATATGGTTTCGTAAATCATTCGAGGAATTTTCTGATGGCAACATTAATATATTGTTCTTTTTAGCTGGGTATTCGCTTAGTATAATGTATAATAAACCCAACTTTATCATGCATGAACACAACTATATCATGCATACGTAGGTAGATATATAGAATTATTTAGTGAGCATTTTACGTAAAGCAAATTAAGTGAGTGGTAAAACTTTATCCTACGAATTAATTTTACGTCACTTTGTCTATGTGCTCTATTTAGGTAGAGTGATTATTGAGTTACAGATAAAAATATAGGTATGTTCTGTCAAGTTAAGTTTTCTAGTACAGTATCCGAATGATTTATCTGGTTGTTATGCAATTATTTGACTTCAAGGATTAGCATATTGATCTAAAACAGTCTTATAATAGAAACCGCTTTATATGTAATATAAACAGCTGAAATTATTTGTATAAACATTTATTATTGTAACGTCTGCGGTTTTTTAGCTTTCGTGGAGTATATCTGAGTATTTACACTATTGTACTTGTTCTGCTTCTACTTCTTAAAACCTAGTCGTTCAAACATATACATAGTTACAACTTACAAGGAAACACAGGCAAGTGGTGGTGACCGAGTTAAATGAAATTTGGTGGATTTGTAAACTGATGCCGTGTAAGAACAACGGCAACTTTCATAGATGCTAAATCGCCTGTATTTGGGGGTAGGGGCGACCCAGAGCCAACGCTACCTTTCGCTATTTGCTTTAGTGTTTGTAGGTTACGTCTGTAAGACAACTGATTCTTAGATCAATACATATAACAATGTCTAGCGTTCTAGTGTAATTCTAGCTGTTTGGTGTTATAGGCTCTTCCAATCTCAGTTTTTAATCAATGTCGAATTTCCATGTGTTTAACTGTAGCAAATTAATGATAAAGTACATAATCGTTACAATTGCCAGAAATTAAATTTTAGAATTATTTTTGATGGTGCCTACTTTTGAAGTACTACTGCTAAGCTGCCACGATTGGTGTGTGTGTGTGCGTTACCGATGCCATAATAACATGCCCAAGCGTAGCTTTGGAGGTAATTTTAGACATCACACTCCTAAACATAGTAGTGGAGGGGGCTGCTCACAAAGCTAGGCAATAAGGAAGAATGGAAAAGAGAACTATCTACCTACACCCTAAAGACAAATACCCTTAAATGGTATACGGATGGTTCCAAAACTAATAAGGGAACAGGTCCAGGGATAATTGGGGCAGGAATCAAGTACTCAGAGCCAATGCGAATTTACCCCAGCCTCTTCCAAGCTGAGATTAATGCTATTGGAAGATGTGCTGAACGAAATCTAGACAGGAACTATCGGAAGCAAAGCTTTGCAATTTTCTCTGTCTGTCAAATAACCATAACGGCACGGAGTTCTAACACCATCAGATTGAAATTAGTCGGAGAATGCTTAGGGTAACTAAACAATCTAGGCAGACAAAATATAGTTGCTGGATGCTGGATACCAGAACACAATGGGATCAGTAGCAACGAGAAAGCTAATATACATATGTATTAGCTACGAACGCCGATAGAACATTGTTTGTGGAACCGGCACCGGTTTGTGGAATAGGGATGAGCACCGATAAAAGAGAACTCAATGACGGAGAATAGAAGCCCAGAACAATCCTCTGGAGGAATCTTGGTCTGAGACACTCCAAAGTATTACTTGGAAATTTCAATAAGCACAGAGCAAAGACTGCATGTAAATGTACCATTTGAGTTTTTCTAACAAGCGAGGTAGTCAAACTGCTTTTCGCCTAAACTTTATAGGCATGTACAACATCAAAATATAAAAAGCTCCTATTTTCGAGTGACAAGTTGACCTCAAATGATAATTTCTCTGACAGCGGCCTAATTTACAACATTTTGGTAGCCGTTTGACCACTACATAGTAGTATTAAAATTAAAAAAATATTATGTATGTAAGAGGAGAAGAGGGTAATAGATCTACATAACGTATCCATGGCAGAAAATAGAATAATAATAGAATACTAACAA
>SMLS01062522.1:0-34468 GCA_004785975.1 Popillia japonica | reverse complement strand
CCAGTACAATCAGGGATTCTTGGACCTCAGTGTTGGTTTAGTAAGAGTTCGTGGTAGAGGAAATGGGACTCCAGAAATCATATCTGAAAGTTGTGCCTTTGCCGACGATATAATGATAAACGCAAAGATTTTACTGTCTTTACCGCCTTTTTTTTTGGAACATCTAATACCCTAAGTGGCATACGCTTCCAAACGGCTGTGTTAAACTGACGTTTTTGGTGTCTTTTCCAACCTTCTTTAATATTCAAACCAGATTTCTGTACATGTCAAGTTCTTACCTAAAATTTTCTGAAATAAGAATTTTTAGGGGCTATAGAAAATTGTTCAGCGCTTCTTTTTAAATTTCTGGCAAAGTTTCAACCTTACAAGTCGCATTTTTCCAAAACTTATTGTCGAGATATAGCATTTTGTGCTGTTCCATGCTTTAGTGGGCTCTCTTTCTATTCTTTTGGTATTATGTGTGTATAATGTCTTAAAATGTTTATTATGTTACTCTGTAAATGGTTTCTGTTGGGTAATAAAATACTATTATTATTATTATTATTATTATTATTAACGTTGCATATTTCTCTAAATGATTAGAAAGAAAAAGAAAATTTGCATCAAATTTTCTGAAAATCCAACATTCACATACAACAGGCACATGAACGTATTCCAATTTTGGATGGGGGGCGTTCATGAAATATCTTCCGAATTCTGTGTATTTCGCTAAACAATTGATGATACAATTTTGCTTCCACTACCACTCCCAAAAAAAACTTTTTTTCTGAAAACACTTGTTCTGTCGTGGCCTGTATCACGCCAGACTGTCAACTATCACAAACTGTCATTTTCATCTCTCTAGAATGGTAAATTGGTGTCCTTACTTTTTTTTAAGCGGCGGTAGGTTTATGACTGTGTCACCATATCTCCCACCACGTCTTTTTGAAGAAATTTCGTTACTCCTTTCATTTAGTCATTGTTTTGGTATTTTTCTAAAATTTGAGTGTCTATACCTCCCAAAGCATAAATTTCTGGCGTTCCGTCTTCGAAAATCCAACTCACTCAGTCTTGTTTTACAGAAGTAAACTTTTGCCAATCATAGCAAGTTTTTTAAGTGTTGAGTCTTTTTACTTAAAAAGCTATTTGATCATTAAAATGAAATAACTGGTCTTCTAGTCCACACCTTTAAAAATTTGAAAGATTTGGGAGGAAGTTTTTGGTGAAGTTGCTCTACTGGCCTATAGTATTATTTGCGTTGCTCATCCATTACTTTGGGCAATCCACTAAGCATGCCATCACATATATTGATCGCCAAAACTAATTTCTCACAATTTCAAAAATAAGACTTTCTAAAACGGGGAATTGATTTCATAAGATTCCATTAAGTTGCTTCATGCATCATCCTTACCTTTTCTTTGAATTGGCAGCACGTCTATGAGTAATACAGTTTCACCACCACCTCTTTTTGAAGAAAATTCGTTACCTCTTTCATTTAGTCTTCTCATTTTTTGGGTGTTTTGCTAAAATTTTGAGTTTCTGTACATACGAAAGTATAAATTTCTGATATTTCGTCTTAGAAAATCCAACTCACTCAGTCCTTTTTTACAGAAGTGAACTTTTGCCAATCATAGCAAGTTTTTTAAGTTTTGAGTCTTTTTACTTACAAAGCTATTTGATCATTACAAAGAAATAACTGGTCTTCTAGCCCTCACTTTTAAGAATTTGAAAGATTTGGGATAAAGCTTTTGGTGAAGTTGCCTACTGTATCATTTGTATTGGTCATCCATTACTTTTGGCAATCCTCTAAGCATGCCATCACATATATTGCTGGCCAAAACTAATTTCTCACAATTTCAAAAATAAGATCAAAGTTTTCGTCTTAATTTCTTTATATCTACATAGCTACTTATTAAAGATTAAGAAAGCCTCTAAACTCTAAATGCCCATCAGAGTTATAACGGATATTAAACTCTATTTCGGTATAACAAGAGATATTGGCAATTCACTTCTAAACTTACCATAATACGCTTATCTGACGAGCGCTACAAGCATTAAAACCTCTTCGGACTTTTTCATGTTCCTGAGTATTCCTATTCATATAAAACTACAGAGAGGAAAAGATAATCCGGAAAATACAAGCAATACATTAAAATTTATAGGCGAACGTATATGAAGATATAAAACGCAAGTGTATATCTGAACGGAATCAATTTTCCTCGTTGTTTGATCTCACCGCTAAAAATCCCAGCGGAAAAACAAAGGAAAAGCTCACATCGCACACACACACAGCAGTAAGCTATCGCCGTTCCTAAAAAAGCTGAAAAAATGAAAAAAAAACCTACCCGAGTCCGACCTTATTAATCAATCTCAGTACATGGTGGAAGAACACCAGTCTGAACGATACGCTTGACCTCGGAGATTTTTATATATGCGCTGGCGTCTTTCCCCATCATGTCAACTAAAAGTTCTCTACCGCTCATTTCCATATCTGCTTCGGTTTCATGTATAATTCATCCGGACTGTACCGTCGAAGCAGGAGCGGAGATCGCACGGATCGTTTTTCCATGTTCGTCTTTTCAATTTCGGTCGGTAGATGGCTCCGGCAATTTATATCTATACACATTGAATCCGTACTTTAATATATACGGGTATATCGTGGAAGATTCTCTCATATACGCAAATAACGGTTGGCAATAACTAGATGGTCGATAGTTTCCGGTGTAATTTTCCCCCGCTCTGCAACGTAGGAATTCGGAGTTCCGGGGCCCGGAGGACAAATCTTTGCCTTTACGCCGCAATTTGAAAGTACAATTTACGGGGACGGAGATTTTTAGCCCGGCGCGCTCGTTTTATACCCTAAGAAGGCCCACTCTCTGTTATCTTTATTCTTGCTCGAACTCGTGGCAGAGCGATACAACGGGTGAGGATGTGATGTTCATTTCGAGTAGCGTCGATACAAGCTGCATTGCCGGGATTTCTCCGATGTTCTTCCCTCTCAGCTCTTCACCGTTTAGTTCTTCTCTTTTTTTTTATTTCTGCTTGGCGTTTTTCGTTGTATCTGCACATGAAGTAGAAGCATATTGCTATGAAAGGGTAGCATATTGAGGGCAATTGTACGAGTGGAATAAGACATGGGATATTTGAGTCGGATTTTGTGTTTAGTTTAAAACTCTAGTAAATCGAGAAAGCTATTTTAACAAGTGCCAACTGTTATGGGTAGATTTTTGTGGATGTGAGTGAAATTCTAGTGGAAATTAGTATTTTATAATCTAGTTTTAGCATTATTTGGTTCAGCAGCATAAAGTTACCCCCACTCTACGCTGCTACTTCGTGAAGGGGTTGCATTACTTGTACAGCCATGACCATTACCATTGGAGTTACACCTATACGGTGGAACCTACAAAACCGTCTGTCAATGGAAAGCTTGGATGAAGTGAATTAAATGTTCGTCAGTTTGATTTGCATAAAATATTTTCAAATTTTTTTTTCGAAAGTAGGCTTAAACTTTCTAGCGGCAGTGTACATATATAGATCTTTTGGAGAAGCAAAACTATAGTTATACAATAGGTGAAGGATACAGCACCCAACCATTGTTGAGAAAGACTAACTAGCCAACTAAGAAATTTTTCATAACCCTTATCTTCTCTTGGTGGAACAGTGGATTAATATGAAAAGCTCATTGTAAAGGCAACAATGGTAACAGACTAACCGCAAGATGGTTCACTTGCTCTCCTATTTTCAGATAGCAGCCTTCTATGGATAGGCCTACGACTTCATTTTCGACTTTACTATGCCCCTATGAATGGAGACCAAATATCTACAAGCCATGTTAAAGCTACACCAACTTACAAATCAAAACTGTGACAAGGTGCAAATAAAGTTAGCTAAAACATAGACATGAAGACCTTTAGACTGTAGTACTTTCTCAAACCGATACTTTGCTAATCTAATGACGTAAAACCAGTTCCCACCATGCAGGAAAGATATCTGGCACATAGCTTCCACAATAAGGCTACTTTGTTTTGTTTGGAAATATAGAACACAGGAGGTCCCTGAAACGTCGTAAGGCATGGGTGTCACTATGTTGAGGGGGAGGGCATAAGGCTAAAAGACTTTCCTGGTTTTTGTCTAGCTAAATAAATCTCAACAGCGTAGCTGACCGTAAGACACTATCAGTCGTAAGATGATTCGTCATTGTTATCTAATTACAGACCAATTTCCATCATATCCAATTTTGCTTAAGTGTATGAAAAAGTACTGTATCGCAGTATTTACGCCCGTACTAGTTCTCTAACTTCATCTCATTAACATAGTTTTCTTCCCGGAAGATCCACCATTACCAACTTAGGAACAATAGCACAATTTCTTAGCGACACTTTAGATAGGTGTGGTCGGGTATATGTAGTGTACATTTACCGATTTAACTAAAACATTACGTACAATGCTTATTATTCAAATGGCTTTGTATCCACGTCTGGAGTACCGCAAGGGTTAAACTAAGGCCCTTTGTTGTTTGTTCCTTTCCTCAACGACCTACTATTGAAAATTAATTGTACTTGGTTTTGCTTATGACACAAAAATTTATTCGGAAATTACTTCTGACGAGGACTCAAATATACTTCAGTAAAACCTCGACTTGTGGGTGAAATAGTAGTTTGACTAAGTTGTACAGTTTGGATAGCCACTACAGCTGCACTCTTTGACACAATTATTAACTGTTTGAGGAATTGTTAAACGTTTTTACTCAATAGCTTTGTGGATTATTCTGCTGGATCTTCTCTAATTTCTAGGGTGTTGCAAGCAATATCAGTTGCAAATACTTACTTTTTGTGAAGTGCTTGCTTTAGGAGTGAAAATTATATTAAAGCTGACAGCTAAGTAGCATTTTCAAAAAGGATTTGAGCCGATTAAAGACCTTTTGAAGCTAAGTTTTAAGTCTAAGTTGAAGAGATATCGGTAAACTACAAGAATGAGTTGGAAGACTTCATACGTTATTTCGTCAAAAAGATCGGTGAACAACACCACTCAGTAACGTTTTTAGCATTTTCTTCGTTGAAACTCCAAGCAATTGGATTCAAACAAAGCGAGGTTAAATTAAAGGAGACCTAACAGGTTAACTGCCAAGTCATGAATTTTAATTTTTTTTTTAACTTATATGTTGCTAAACATTGTAGCATCAATTTTTAATTTTTCCTTTAATATAAAACAATTATTATTTATTTGGCACAGTAAGTCGTGCCGCAAAGTCCGAATGAATATTTTGTTCTTATTACGTATGAGGTGCATTTAATGTGCCTTGCTTAGATCCATGTACAGCCTTGCCCATAAGTATTTGCCACCCTTCACAGCTCTGATTACAAGAAGTATGTAAGAAATAAAAGATTTTTTGCTACATTTTTTTGTTATGTCTATACACAACGAATATTAATATTGGGAGGATGCCCCACAGGCGTTTATGACTTCACGAATCCATCAAAGGTAGACACCGCATTTCCTCAAGCTTTTGCTACAATCCATTCGCATTCTACGTGCGTTAGTTCACAGGCTTTAGGCATCCTTTGCTACTTAGTAAAGTTATATTCTTCTTCTTAATCTTGTACCTTCCTACCGTAAAGGGTAAGGCAGTTTGAGTTGAGGATATTCATTCTTTCTTGCGTATATTGTTTACTTTTTTCATGAAAGCTTTAATTTCCATCTCCTTACCAAACATAGTCACATATTTCTTAACGATTTCACTTAATGCGGCAGCTTTCTTCTGCCTCATTGCTGGAATTGGAGATTTTTCGAGCATCGCCGGAAATGCTTGGACTCTTTCAACGATAAACATCATCTTATTATTATTATTATTATAATAAAAAAAATCAGACAGATCAACTTCACTTCAGTACACTTCCGAAAAGTTTTTAAGTATGGAACAATAAAATAAACAGTTGTCGCAGAACGCACGTGCGTTGAATTGCACACAGCAAGTTTCAACAGGTTTGTAGAATCGCCAATCTCTGTACCTTTTGCTTTATTTGTCCGAAGCATTTCCTTGCAATTAAAAGGTGGAGATTGTGAGTACAAATTATAGTAAAACCTTTTACTTCTACCTTCTACTTGAGTAATTGCTATATTTTTATAAACATGTACCTACTAATAACTCAATTCAAAGAGCAATATTTGCAAAAATTGTCTCCACACGAAAATCACGAACTTGAAGATAATGAGAAAAGGCTTTGCTGTGTTTGTTATGAGCAGAGAGTTGATGAAATCGGAAGAAAAGAAGCCCAGAATAAGACACCACAGTCCATGTGGGAGTCTACCATTTGTAAACATAATTTCTATATATGTTCTTTATAAAGCACAAGGCAGCAAGGATATAAATAAAATAAACGTAATGTCGGTATTAGATTTTTCAGTTTTTAAGTGTACTATATTCATAATTATACATGCCAAGCTTACTTGGCGTACAAGTTTGTGAGACACCGAAGAAGTGCCACGTGGCAGCTAACTAGTATATCCATTTTTATGACCTTTATGTACTTATCTTATGTTGCTGATACTTTTTTCAACTTCTAGGTCAATTACAACACTTTATGTAATGTGTTATAATTAACCTAGAAGTGGAAAAAAGTATCAGCAATATAAGATAGGTGGCAGCTAATATGTTAACCTAGAATTCAAAGTAGGTGTAAGAAGCAGCAGGTTACAAACTGATTTGTAACACTTTGTGCCTCCCTCTAGGATCGGTTGATATTAACGTTTCAGGTGCTGATATGAATCTGTACAAATTTCACGAAGGAATAATAAAACGAAGCAAAATTGTTACAGAAATTCTGAATACATACACAGCTTTATAATAATTCCTATTATAAGACGATATAGGTAGTATGTAGTTTTAACATTTCCAGTCCGCTTCACCACGCTTATTTCCCTACCCCATTCCCGCTTATTTTATAAAACCATCCTCCCCCCCCCCCTCCACTCGCAACTGCTGCAAAAGATAAAATATAAAAATCCTCGTGCATTGCAGGTCTTTTATTTTTAATACCAATGCGAAAAACTCTCTACCAACAACAGTTGTTACAATGTCGGTACCGTACGAATAGTACCGGTATATGTTGTTTAATATTCATATAATTGTGAGATTTTCAAATGCGATGCACCTATTTCCAAGTCCATTTAGAGCATTTTAATTGTCCACTTTACGTTCCTGTATTTACTTTTGAGCGTTTCCGGGCAAAAACCCCAATTCAGGAATTCCAGTTTTATCATTTTAAAAATAGTTCGAGCTTAAGAACCCCGCATGCATGAGAGATTATAAAATATGTTGGTACAATATTTTGAAGCGGCGGATTTATCCTGAATGTATGTACATACATAATTGTAGTTATTTGTAAGAGCACCATCTACACTACTATTTAATTAATATTTTAAATTACTTTATGTTGTAGTAATTTTAGTGAGTGACTCATTATATGCTGCTTCTCGTATTAGCGGAAGAATTTATTGGTACCCGATTACACAGGCCTCCAAAGAATGATTTTATGTAGTTTTTTTGGTACTGATTTCTGAAATATTATTGATTTTTTTCTATCACAGAAGGTTTGTCTAGAAAATGTGATCTATTGTTGGAATCACACTGCTAACGTGAGAACAATGAAACTAGTTTCAGCACTGACCTCGGGTCACATGATTTCGTCATTGACCTCGACTTATCAGCGAAGCTTGGCGTACTCGATCTAATTTCACAGTACTCTCTGAGGCCTTTTACCTTCAATAATTGCTGTGGAGACCTGCCCTGCAGTGGGGTATTATGTATACTGATCTAGTTTCATTCTACTCTCATTGGCTGGGTGATTCCAACAATAGGCCATAAACGCCTATTACAGGCACCTTTTGTGTTTATTGTTTCTTGGCATCCTTCGACGTTTTTTAGAAATTGAGGTCAAACTTTTAGAGAAAATCTTAAAATAGAGGACGAAAAGTTAACAAGGCTTTACTGCGACACCTCTATAAATCTTTGAATAACGTTTTCTTTTTTCTTCAAAACTTCCAGGTTATCTTTTTTCCACATCCAGCAGTAGTCAGCCATCATGTTAACGGTTCAGCGCTATTGATAATTGAGTCCCATTTATTTTATATCTTTCCGCAACCATTCTCCTTGTTCTTCAATTACTCCTCCAAGATTTTCTGGAAGATAGTCCAGATGGGAATCAAGAAAATGACGCTTAACACTCATATTGCAGCCCAACAATTTGCATTTATTTAACAGATTGGCAAGAACATTCTTGTAGTTTGGGTCTTTTTTATTTCCTAGGAAACCAGTGACCACTTGAGTTCCATGCTTCCTGGTCTTCCATTTTCATCTCGAAGCTTTCATTCTCCTCCATTTTAAGTTTTTCCTCAGAGAGGCTGGGAAACTGCTCTCAGAGATATCTGAAAGATTCTCCTTCTTTAGGCAATGCTTTGACGAATTGTTTCGTCAGTCCTAACTTGATACGAAATGGCGGAAGTGAAATCTTTTTAGGATCCACTCTCTTTCTCGACGTTATTGATTCCAGGAACCAAAAGTTCTTCTTTCTGGCAATACTGATGCTTCTGGTAAGCAGGGGAACGTTGAGTAGCCAATCACCAAAAACAGTTCACTTATGATCAGAGTACTTAAGCCTGTTAAGTACCATTTTGAAGCTATCATAACATTCTTTCAAATGCACTGAATGCCTACCGGTACTGGCATATTGGTTGCCATTGTGAGGAAGAACAGCTTTCAGGCTTCCTTTAGATGAATCAATGAAAAGTCTCCATTCTCCAGGGACGTATTGTATATTGAATGTGTCCATCAAGACAGGAAAACTAGTACAAAAAACCAAGATCATCCTTCGAAGAGCAAAAGGGCTCAAATTCTTTTTCACTGGCTCTGTAGCAAGAGAAGGCTGTTCCTGGCACTAAGTCTCTAACCAAATCGTTTAGTTCCGAATGCGTGAAGAGTTTTGGATCATTTTAGGTGGGCTCATAGGTCTCATCATTGTCGTCGTCATCACTGCCTTGAAACAACTGATGAACATCATCTAAAAGTTGTTCAAGTTTAGGTACTGGTAAATTAGGCCCATGAGGAACAGGGCACAGAGCAGGAGGAATGTTTGGAGATTAAATCTTTTGCAAATTAAAACCTTGCACACAGCAAGAGCACACAGCAGTAATAGTCATTACTATGATTTGCAGATATTGCAAAACGAAATGATTTCTTCTTACTTTGAAACCATAGTCTTAAATCTTCGACGCACTTTGTGAGATGCCCATTCATTTTCTTGATTTCCCATTTTTCTATCAAAATAGGCAAAGCTTTGTAGCAAATGTAGCAAAAACAATCAGGAGAGTTCACACAACTTCTAGAAGCCATTTTAGCCATTTTTTAAAGGTACCATAAGAACCACTCAAAATGTTTGAAACAATTTTATTATCACAAACCTATGTAATCAATCAAAACTTTATATTAAATCATCAATCTGAATGATATTACGATTAAACATCAGGTTTACACTTTACCACCTGGACATCCTGTCCAACGCAATACGTATGCGTACATACAGGCATCCAGTTGTCATCAAGACAATTTCCGGGTTAATTCATGTGAAATGTATTCAAATGGTAACAGAAAGCGTCCACCATTCAATGATATATTCCGGATATAATGCCGATGACTACCGATACAAGACAAACACCACGTGTGCAAATACGATAGACATAAATACTGCCATTGGGGCAATAACGGAATTGATATCAGTTTAATATGTATGTATATTCAACTATAATGTGTACCCATCCATCTATTGCAATGCAATAAATAGATAATTCCCGGTATGAGGAGCGTTGTGTTCCGATGTTTAGTATTACAAATAATCTGAAATGGTGGACTGTCCAGGTAATAATTAATTCCTATTTCTATGAGTTTAGTTAATGTAACCTACGTTCGGAGAATTGATTTGTCATTGCAAATGCACCGCAATGCAAAAGAAAATTTCGTTTGATTGGTGGAAGTATAATTAGGTCTTTGCACAAATGGAACCATTTTAATAGCGCCATCTATGACGTTATACGAATAATCATCATCTAGCAACAATTTATTGGGTTTACTCTTTTTGCCTTTTTTTTGTTTAAGCTTCTTCGGAACCTAAGCTTTCCATCTGTAAAATGATTGAGGACAAGGTTTTGCGGATATTCCACCTACGATGTACCATTCTTTCCTTCTTATCTGCCTTGGATACGTTTTGGTACTAGACCAGATTTTAGTCCATTAGAACCCTAGTCCTCAAAACTTGGGAATATTACCATGAGATGATTTGGCGACTTCTTTTCATGACTTCCTTTCGATGGTCCTTAGCCAAAACACTATGTAGATTACTATAGCAGGTTATGGCCCCATTATAATTTTGTACAACCAATTTATTATTCTGATTGAAGACTCTAAGCTGTACTAACTTTGGCAGATCCAGAAGATCTTTATACCCTCTTTTGAGGACAGTATATCAAAACTGATCGGTTCAGTTCAATCTTTGTGCAAGGATTTCTTCTAGGTATTCGGCTTGAGTGGACTAATTTTTCCCTACTGTGGGATAATCCTCCTAAAAGTCCCAGTAAAGACTACAGTATTCGTTCATTGAAGAAACAATTTTATTGAATGGAAGGCTCCCATTCAATTCCAGTTATGTCATGTCTGTCATCAAACGAGCCCGCCAAAGCTTGGTGAGCTCTAAGTCCTTTTGCTCCACAAACAGCCAGTACCTGCCTTTCAATTCGCTTGAGGAAACTCAGAATTTCAGTGAAATAATTCATCCAACACTAGAATATAACAGAAGTAAAATGTCAATGAAATATGTGCTAAATAAGTAGTAAGTAATGAAGTATGTAATATAGGTCAGCATGTACGTATATACAGTTCAGACACCACTCATTTTTTGATTAGCTTCAAGAAAGGCCGTTTTGGGAAGTAGATAGATTTCAAAATCCAATAAGTTTGTGGCAAAACTGAATTATGTTTCAACAAACTGGTATTTCATAGTAATGCCATTTCTTTCGCAATATTGGCCAAGAAATTGATATTATCATGGCAACAGTGGTGCATTTTAGGTGATGGTGCGTTTTATTTCTGAAGTGTTTGGGAATAACTTGCCTTGTTTATTGCAAAAAGTACGACTTTCCTCAGCCAATATTTTACTTTAATAATGTTATTAGTTTTTTACTGGAGGATTTTATTGTTTCTTAAATTTTTTTATGTAAATTAACCTAACCTAACTATTTTGTTTACTGTTAGAGGCGGGAAATTCAAAGAACCTGTTTCCAATTAAAAAAAGAGGAAACAATTAAAGCGTCTTGCAAACTAAAGGAATTCTTTCACAAATTGTACAAAAACATCAACATGTGGTTAAAAGCGTGTTAGGTGGCATACCATAATTGATCCAGATCCAGAATATGGCGATCAGCTGACATTATAGGGTGATTTAAAAGGCAGTTTCTCTGATTGGAAACTGGTTTTTGAAATTAGCTAAATTGATTTTATTAGCAAGTTATCTAGCTTAAAACATAACTCCTCTTATTCAAGACAAGCTTTGAAAGAAAATTATCTCACTTAGAAAGAAACTGGTCTGGTCGAGGTTTGGTCGTAATAGCTGCTTAGTTCGTTTAGAAACCAGTTTATCAGGTTTAGAAAGCAGCTTATTAGTTGGGGGATGGTTTGGCTTCGAACTGATTTCGAATTTAACTTATTTAGTTTAGCATTGACTTTGAAAACAGCTTTCTTAGTTCAGTTTTCTAACAGAATCTGGGGTTGGTTTAAATACCAACTAAGCTACTTCCCAGATCAGTTGATGAGGTCGTGAATCTGCCAGGTATATCATACATCGTCCTAAGACCGGGCTACCACGATAGGTGACTAGCCATAAGTTCTAGTTTATGTTACCTCTCTACTGACATATGACCACAGATGACAAGCTTTGAAAGGAAATTATTTCATTTAGGAAGAAACTGGTCTGGTTGTGGTCTGGTCTTAGAAACTTCTTAGTTGATTTGTAATCTAATTTATCGAGTTTAGACAGGAGTTCAGTTAGTTGATGGCTGGTTTGGTTTCTTGAACTCATTTGGTTTAGCTTAGGTTTTGAAAACAGGTGATCTAATTCAGAAAGCTTATCTGGGGTTGTCTTAAAGTCCAACTAAAATACTTTCAAAAACAGTTGATGAAGTCGTGCATCCTGTAGGCATATCATACATAGTGGTAGAAACGAGCCACCACTATCATAGGTGACTGGCCATAAGAGGTAGTTTAGGTTGCTCTCTTACTTACATATGATCATAAACTTGTGTAGTTTGCTCATTAACCCTAACATTACTACCTCTCAGTGGAATTATTGGCCTTCCAAAGTTTCCAACGAAGCATCTCTAAAGTCATGTTAGCAATGCTAGCAATAGGACAATAGGACTGCTATTTCATATTTGAAAATATTTGTCTTCTGTTGATAGATTGTCTACAACTCGACATACACGAACTAGGAGGTCATGTCATCTGCTGTTTAGATTTCCTTCGCTCTTTAGGCTAGCAAACTGTAGGAAGGGAAGGGAATGGGAAGGTTAGGCGTTTTCTGGTTTGGAGTAGGGGTACAGGTGGTACAGGCAATATAAATTGCAAAATTTTATCTTGATTACCGAAAGGATTTAGAATATAATTTCCATGATTTTTCAACGGCACCAGTGATAGGCTTTCTTTGGCATTTTGAACAAAAATTTCCACACACGTAATGGAAGTTATAGGAGGAGTTATAGGTTTTAGGCAATGACAGTGTTTACCGGTAACCACTAGATCGCAACATCTTTTGGGCACTGTTAGATTATCTTCTCATCTAGCAAAGTTTCAGCAGAATAGCATAACCTAGAACTTCCTATTTTCTCCATACGTATCAAAATTATCAGAAATTAGCACCCTTCTCATTAAAATAATTATATCACGTAGTTTGTTGATTCATTTTGGTTGAGGTGACGAAAACATTGATCTGTTTAAAGTAAGCTATTAGATTCAATTTACTATATCGTAAGCATATCATATTAGGTGCATATTCGCGCAAGTAGTATTAGCTGGAGTGCATGGAGTGATCGTGATCCTGATGGAATCATGGACACTTAATTCAAGAGCAAAAGAATTTTTATAGTACGAGAAATTAGATTTAAAGCTTTTAATCTTGGGAGATATTAGTTAATTAAACTATGACTCGTTATTTTTCAACTTTATTGCATACCAAAATATAATTCTCATATTCCTATTTTATCTTTTATAGTACACAACTGGCAGAGTTCAGATAGTACGTATTGAAACATAATTCTATTATAATTTGCATCTTGCTTATACGCTGCATCCTATATTTGCATAATGTGTACCTAATCATTTAGCTAGCAGACAAAATCACGCTAACACATAACAATTACACGTTGGCAGTCGTTGCATATACGCATTCACCTAATTCACAGTATTTTGCTGATGCCTGCGTTAACGTATCAATTATATTATACGAAATGTGAATGTGATGTCCTTATAACGATTTCTTCTACTAGTTATTTCCATAACTAAACCGCTATGTTCCCTATTCAGGTTCTTCCACGAGCATGGCGGTCAGTCCGTTGATATTGGGTTTGATGGGTACGGCCGGCATTCTGACCATAACGGTCTGTTTAGTACTGGGCGCCCTATGCAGGAGACACTATTCAAGACCCTGTCACCGTCCGGATAATGGCAGCAAACACGTACCACTCGAGGTGATTCCTGCGGACGACTTGATGCTGGATGGTTCCATTACTGGTGTAAGGAGTCCGACGAGGATCGATCCCACGTTAACGGAGCCATTAAGAAATGGATCGTCGCAGGAGGGCGCCGATCCTGATATCATAAGGAATCAATACGGTAAACATCGTTTAGAAATGTAGTTGAATGAAGAATGAAGGTTGTGCGAGGAATAATTTGTTTGTGTCATGTGGAATATATACTGCCTACTCTATATTATGTAGATGCAGACATTCAGATTTCATATCAGATTTGTCGAATAACGCTTTAGCCTAAGTTTGGAAACACGATGCCATAACTGTATAATACTTCAGTGTAGACAGGGCAATTTTACATATATTGAACAGCAGTGGTCATTGTTTTGCTGGCGAACTGATATCAACTGACGACACTATGTTGAGGAGCATTGAATAATCTTTCCTTGCTTTCTTGCCATTGAAGATTGCTCTCTCTAAGAAATAGTTGCCTACTTACAATAACCTGGCCTTTGGAAACTATTGGCCAAAACTATGTCACTATTCTTCCACTGCTGTACCCTTGGAACTACTTTTGCCGTTACATCCATGGTACGGTTGTCTTTCCCAAATTCCACTGTCTAATTTTCATAATCATCATAACTTTGCTAATATTGTTGCTCTCTATCCACCATCATAGTCTTGCTCTCTAGTATAATATTGATAATGTACCAACACTAATCGTTCTGCCCAGCTAATTTTCCTAGCTGGATCCAATTGGGATTTCCTTTAGGTGTGTATTCTATTCCACAATCTTGGTGGACTTGCCTTCCCAATAGGAACCTACACAGCATTTGGTCTTAGCGGCTGTGGACTCAAAACCTTTCCATTTCCTCTTCTTATTATATATCCTTCCTGCATTCTTAGGTTTTTTTTATTGTCCCATGGGCGGATGACCCCGTACGGCCACTCGGCCAGAAAGGCATATTGTGCTCCCATATCGTTTAGGCCCTCCATCCCGGTTGCACCTGTGAGAAAAAGTGTGCGAACTGGTCCAGAGTTTGGGTTCGTCCAATCTTGCGACCCCAAAGTAGCTCCGCCTTTCCATGTCCCATGCAGGGCAGTCGAAAACGAGATGCACGGGAGTTTCCTCCACATCCCCGCAGCTTCTGCACTGGGGAGAGTTTGCTAAGCCCATGCTGCATTCTTAGGTGTAACGAACCTAAAGGATTATTACGTCCGCATTTTCTGGATCTGAAGATCGTTTTCCTTCATCTAGTCTGTAATTTTCAGTAGGTACCAATTCAAGCTTTAAACATAGAGGTTTCAGCTTCCACGGTGGATGTTAAGGGACCTATTCTTGCTTGGCCACCACCAATAATATCAAAACTCAAGTTAAGTCTTCAAATTCTCGACCAATAAGCTTTACCAAGCTTCCAGGCGTAGTTCCAAGCAAGCTTCTAGCTATTATCGAATATATCATCTGATAATTCGAGCTCGACCAAATAAAATGATACTTCTGATGATGTTTTTTTAATCGATATGATATGACATCCCCACACTTGCAAGATTGCCAATTTCTGATTTATCGAGCATTCGATGATTCGAGCACTATCAAGGCAAAGGCAAATGCAGGATAAGCAAATTTATTTTGCAACTACGCCCAAAGCTACTTAAACCAGTAGATTACAAGTTTGTTGACGATTTCAGGCATTCTCAGGGCAAATTAGTACAGAAGTATCTGGGTCAGCATCTTGCTTAAATACTTGTTTGTTTATTATATAGCTTCTTAAGACGCAGTTTAAGCGAATTTGTCTAGTGTGCCGCCAATCAGCAGTTGCAATATAATTTGATCATATGAACTCATAAAAAAATGTAATTGACTTGTTGACTCAATGATTAGTTGAGTGGTTGATCAATGTCTAAGCATTTGTGGGCCAATTTTGGCCAAAAATTTCCTGATGCTCAAACCATTATATAGACCATGTGTGATTTAATGCATCTATATTAGTAGGATTTTGTTTTTTTAAATTGTGCAACCAAATTTTGAATAGTAACGCATGACGTTAGTATGTGAGGAGGTGATCATTGTTATATTCGCAAGTCAACCATTTAGCTGTCTGTATACTGCAAACAAGCTCCTGAGACTCTGCCTACGGCAAAATTGATTGGTGAGAATGTTCAGGCTGCTTCGTAGAAACCAAACAATTCACGTGATAAAGCCAAAGGCCGCAATAAAAGTACAAATTACAAATTTTATTTTCATATTTTCAGAACGGCGGACTGTTCAAGGATTTATGAAGGTCTACGAACCGGCGAGGATACGATCAGACGACGACAATGAAGAAGAAGGTGAAGAATACGACTTCAGACATATTGCCAAAGAAACACACATACCTAACCAAACAGTAAGTACTTACCAATTACAGGAAGTTAGCAAATTCATTTCCGCTTGAAGATTTCCTTTTCTAAGAAAAGAACTAGGCGGCCTCAGAGGACAGTTCAAACTTTTTAACCGCGCTCGAACTTAACGTCTTTAATACTCCTTGTATATCAAAAATTATGGAGAAGCTTTCATCATAATATGAAAAGATTTCCATCGCTTAAGAAAGGAAAGAGATAGGAAAAGCGGTCCTTTGCTCCGGACAGGGTCCGCAGGTTAGCGCCAAAGTTTCCTGAGCTTCACCGTGGGAGCTTTCCTTGCTTTGAGAGAATTTAACGTATACGCCCTAATAAATATTTCACTTTCTTTTACACAGTTTTTTAAGTCTTTAATATTTAATACGGCGTTAGTAATGTTTTATGTCGTAGAAATACGTTTTTTTTATTTGCCGTTTTAAGGGCACTTGGACTCCTCTCGCTTTTTTTTTTGGAAACGATACATTAATAACGCGGAAAAAGCTCCTTAAACACGCGAGAGATATTAGATGCTCATATTTTTAAATGAGAATCCGCTTACTTCATATTAAATCACAGTTATTACAGTCTTTCGGTCTTTCAATTCATTCTTCGACAGGGTTATGTAATCGCGACGTAAATTTTTATAAGCTCTTCGACGCAGTATAAAAATGTACCTTTGTCGAAGACGCACATGTTTCAAATTGGCGAAAAAAATAAATGATTTGTCAGGCCGTAAAATTTCTAAGTCCTTTACGGTCCCAAGTAACCGTTGACATTTTCATTTAGCGTTATCAGAAAGTTGGGGTGGACATAAACCTTTCGTCGGCTTTCCTTATCTTCAACAGCACCCCGCTGGTGTAGTAGAATATATTCCCAACCCACTGTTGGGAATATATTCGTATTAGAGGTCGCACTATGGATGCGTACCTAGATCTCGTGCTATAAAAGTAAAGGTTTGTTTGTCACGTGTTGCTACTTCCTTGTGTGCTTGAGGAAACGTGAACCATAAAAAATTGCTTTTGACTAATTGCCAATACTCACTGTAGCAGTTTCACCAACAATTCATTTTGATTATTTTATTTGTTTAAGCTACAGTCATGTACTTGCCAGGTAATAAGTAACTGACATCCACACCAAGTCATTGTCACTGTAGCTACAATAATTTTAATATCTGGAATGAATCAACATTCATTGGTGCTTATGCTGAAACAAATCCTGGAACAGTGGCATCCTTGGTATACTGCTGGAGTTCCAGCTAAAGCAGGTGGTAGTCAGGCGGTACTATACTAATTTTGGTTAGCAATTTTGTCAATAAGGACAACATTCTTGATACCAAAACACAAATGAATGAAGTTTAAAATTGCTCCAACTTGCTTCCAACTCTCTTACTTTTTGAAAATGTAGATAGTTATTAGTGAGAAGGCTCTGCCGCCAGTTTCCGTCTCTGGGTACAGTTCACCAATTCATTCTAGCATCTGTCTAGCTAATCCCATTGACAAAATGATTGGCAAGGTCTCTTCTTCTGTCTGACAGAATCTGCACTAGGATTTTCCGGCAAATCGAGGTTTGTTGAGGGTACAATTAACTTTACAGTCCTTCCGCTATAGTTCAGAAGGTCTTTTCCAAACTTGGGCATATCTTCCTTAACGAATTTATTAGTCTGGGGAGCTTTCCTACCATTATGTATCCTTCTGTGGCCGCCACTCATTTTGCGATGGTTTTGGTTACCTTTTTTTGTGGATCCACACGATGGTATAAGTCCGATCTATGGCTTGAAAGCCCCTTCATTGGCCAGGACATGTGCTTCCTCATTACGTTTAATCTTATACGAGTTTTACTACATTAACAACTCGATAGAAATTGGAAACTTGAAGATCATGATTCTTTACTAGCAATCTTTTCAAAATCTTCAAGAGATTTTGAACATTTTTAGAGTTAGAACTAATGGATTGTCCCAAACAGTGAAATTGGTTTGGCATTCCTAGTTTCTCATTAAAGTAAAGACCTGCTTCAACTGTCACTACCATTCTTGGTACAACTTTTACACTTCTTGGGACTTTAGGGCTGTCGTGAACATCCATTCCACGATAATGACATACGTGATATGGGCAAAATTGAAACCCAGTCCGAACCAAATAAGTATTGTTAGTTTTTTTGGACGTCACCTCTTGAAGGCGCTGCCCTAGTAGTGAAGGAAAATTTTCCAACATTTTAATCAAATCTTGTTGGCCATCCAAAATGGCATCGTTGGCTTTCCACGTGTCCTAGTGACCAAGCTAGGCTTACCTTGCTGTGCTTTCCCTGCTCGTCTAGTGTGCAGACCCCATCTCATGTTAGTCGCGATCTGATTTTGGCAGCATCAAGCGCTTTTATGAAAGAAGGTTAGATGGTTCGCTTCCTTGGTCAAGCAAGCGCTTTTATCACAGCTTGTCTGTCAATGAAAATTGGTGTTTGCTTATATCCTGTCTGCTGCCTTTGTATTTAGCAACTCTTTCTGCTTGAAAAACTTTGATTTTCTTCAATAGGCTTGGACTGATTTAAATTTTCTTGGCAGACGCTTGGCTTCTGCTGGTGGTTCATTAGCGGTATAATTTTTTAAGGACCACAAGTCGTTCTCTCGGATAGCTGCCTACTTTTGGTAATGTATAAGACCTTGGAAGACCTATAGACCTATAAATACCGCCAATAATTCTCATCTTACTTTGTGAGTTCTGGTAGATTGTTTGGATTTATTTTCCGTCTTTGTCAAATCTATCCTTACGTGAACAATGAAATTGGCAGCGTTAATAATTTGCGTAATTCCTAAACAGAACTGTCAGAATTTTCTTTGTCTTTAACCTTTTTGTGATCTTCCAAGTATTCTTTCTGACATTCAGAAACTGTAATGTGTGACACAAAGACTGCTTTTGAAATACCACCTTCACACAAAAAAAATTCCTTTCGAAGTTTTTTCAACCATGCAGAAAATTTCAAAGTAACGTGTTGGTCATCTCGTGGGACTTGGAACAGCTCTAATTGGTGCTAAAATAGTTAGCAAACCAAGGGCCCAACCTTAGGAGAAAAGGAGAACCTTCGAAGAAGAAATGATTCTTTTGGCCAAACGGTTTTGTAAGGAAAGGCTTGGTGGTTGGTCAACCTCCATCATTAGCAATTTCTCTCATATTTATCAAGAAATTCAAAAGCTGCTTCTGCTTCTTCAGCAGTGCCACGCCATTGAATTGATTGTAAAGCAATTCTCCTCGATATCTTCTCCACACTCCGCTTTAGTCTTCAGTTATTGCTATTATTGATGGGTACGCAGAAAAATCTATTACAAATCACTGTTTAATGTACAGAGATACTACGTATTCTGTTAATACAATAATCCATGAGAGAGAAAGAGAGAGAGAGAGAGAGATTTCTGGGGTTGTGCATATTGCAATGCCCCACCCCTCACCCAACAAATTGAAACGCTTACTCTATAACATGTTACTTTGAAGTACATCAAGATATGTATGTAGTATACGTTCTTTAACTTTCGCACAAAATCAAGCTGCCTAAGTATTTCTTTGGCTACCTTATATTTTATTCACTGGTTTCCGTCTGTTGCCACTCAAGAGCAAATCCTATCCTGGTGCCTCACAGAGAAGCTTGAAGACTGGTTTATTATCTACACTATCTTTAATTCTGATTGCACATTAATTAACTAAAAGTATTCTCTTCCGTAGACTGTAGCAGCAGGTCAAGCAACCTTACAGTTGTAGCTCCTGCTACCGCATGCTAGGATTACACTTTAAATGGATTGACATACACGATTCCCCATATTAGGTCCCAAGCTGTACATGACTTTCAACAAAAAAATATAAACGCAACAGATTCAACCACCGGTTAAAACCGGCAATTGCTCCTGCAGTAGCATTAATGTGAAGTATTATTGTAGACTTTCCAGCAACTGACGTGCCGTTTTACTTCTTGCAGGTGTACCGGAGTCTTCAAAGAACAGGACGTCCACAAGTAGCCACAATTCCAGGATCCCACACTCTGACGCACAAGTACAGGGGGCCAGAGGTCGTAACGACGTCGAACCGGATACAAGAGAGTTGCATTTAAGTGTAATAATGTTTTTATGATGTATTATATTAATGTATTAAAATTAATAAATTTGATCAGATTTGATCCAAGCTTGTTTATTATTCTAAACGTATAGAGAAGCATTACAGAAGAATTTCCGTAAGGAAACATGAATATAAGGGAACGCCTTTAAGATGAAGTGACCATGGTTTGAGAGCTAAGAACGTAACAACACCCTCTGCACTATTCCCTTTTTAATTAAAACAAAATAAAAAGGTGAGATGCCAGCGAACTGGCGAAGATGTAATTGAAAAATTAATGGGCGAAGATGCGGCCGTTATACTGTTAATTAATTTTTTCCCTAAAACGCCAGAGAATAGTAGATGTGTCAGCGGCAGGCTACTGCCGTGCGGGTAAAGCTCTCGTCGAGAAAGAAAATTGTCACATTCAACTCATTGAAACCATTTATCTTTGCGTAATTTGTAAAGGCCCCGGAGAACTTGCACATTATTCTTTTGAAGTTTGTTTGATCTTGTGTTTTTCTTCCCGATGCGCAGATGGTACGGGCGACGAGAAAAGGACGATACTACGTGTATGCGGCTCTTTACGTTTTTTCTTCTTCTTTTTGCTGCATACATGTATACACTCATACGTGTATATCTACTTTCTAAAGATACAATGCTTTGATAAAAAGCTTGAAAGGTTATACAATATTCACACGCCACTGATGCGAGTACGTAAATATATAAGCGAAGTGGCTGTCGGCTGGGTAGTTTTTACGATGGCTTTCGAATAAATTCTGCTTTCCTTAGGACTAATGCTTAAATAAATAATGAAATTGTTAAATCTACTTTCGGTAAGAGTAATAGTATGAGCCATGTCACCAGGTATACGTTTTGTTTCGTGTATAATAGTAAAGAATGGTTTTAATTTTGCAAAAAATCTTCGCCCTCATATGGAATGTGAAATTGGAAAATTATTTAAAGCCTAATAGTCATCCAACCCAAAGTTAGGTCTTTAGTTAGTAGCATAAACTAATTATAGGCCAATTTCTGGACAAACACATATCTCACTCCGCCCAAGACTTTTTCAAGTGTTCTTGAAAAGTTGCTAATAGATTACTAATAATTACTAATTATAGCCCAATTTCTGGACAAATACATATCTCATATTTTGGTCTGGTCCGCCCAAGAAGTTTTAAAGGGTTCTTGAAAAGTTGCTAATAGATTAGTTAATCTTGGACATGTTTTTGTCTTGTAGCAATGGATTTGCAAAAGATGCGTCCCAATTCCTTTATGAGGATTTCCTGGTCTAATAAGTCTGTTTTCCGAACTTATTGAACAGAATTGTTATGGGGCCACCTACTCAAAGGTCATTCCATCTGGGGCCCCTACAATTTTATTAATAAACAGGAATTCAAAAAAAACATTTTGGACTTGGGAAGGTTGAAGATGCTTGGCTACAAGCATACTCCAGGACGTCATCTTCCTCTTCATATATATCTTCTATTTGGAAAACAAGGAGATAACGTCTTAAGGTAATATTGACTAAGCACCACTTACTTACGTCCAATTTCTCAAAGTGGTTAGGGTCCCTTTAATTTTGTAAATTGGTTTGTCTTCTGGAGTTAGGGCGTTTTTGGATGTTCAGGCCTCTGATGGTTTTAAATTTCTAAATATAAATTATCTTACTATGTACAAACATACATTGAAGACTATAGGAACTAATTTTGATGGAAACATGGTCTTGTGTCCTCCAGAGCTGCAAAAGACTGTGAAAAAGGAGAATCTAATTCAGATTTTACAACATTTTTCTGGAATTCGTAAATCGACTTGTAACTTTGGAGATGATGTAATATCTATCAAAATATTCAATATAAATGTGGTCTATTGTGCTGGCCCTACCTGGAAACAATGCAAACGTCTTGCTAGACTCGAAGAACTCCACCAGCAAAAAAGTTTCAGTAATATCTTCGAAATATTAGAAGGCCCAAAGGTATAAGTACTGAATGCCATTATGCCGCCATTTATCGAAAAATATTTGCAATCCAAAGACTTTCAATGGAACTAAAATAAAGTTCAGGCAACCACTCGAACAAGAAGGTGGTGGAAAGATAGATCTTACTTGAGTCGGAGATGCATAAATCAACCAGTTTCAAACATTATTTTTAGAAAATCTAAAAAAAAGTGAAGACGAATGCCAGTTTCCTTTAATTTACAAAATTTTCCAAAAAGTTTTGCAGACATTAATTTCATTTCAAGCTACTAATCTGAATTGCCTTAAGCGTGGAATATCGATGACTTATCATGCATACTGTATGATTTTACAGCAATCTTGTGGGGGTTTCCATGACGGAAGTGGTGGTCTTGTATATGTGCGTCTATGTTTTGTAGCCAGCCCACACTATCACCAAAAGATTTCCGAATAAACCAATATTGCCTAGCATATATTTCACTTACAGTAATATAACCATAATATCCTCATATTCCTTTAGGAACGCAACAAACAAGAACATGCATCTAGGCGCATTTGCCTGAAGAAAAGAATTAGTTCTAAATCATACGTCAATTTTGGGACATGCAAAAGTAGTTAGAAAAAAATTGCAGAAAAGGATTGTGTGTGGTTTCTATGTACATAACACCAATAAAAAAGTATTCTAAGCATTCTTCCAGTAACTCTTGCATTATGAAGCAATATTTTGGAGATCACAATCAGAACAACCCCATGTAGATGATTGGCGCAAAAAGCTGCAAAATAATGTTTGACTTCAGAGGACGAAAGGCAAGTGATCATGTAGGTACACAAAGGCGAAAATAATTGGTCTAGATGCTTTGATGTTACTGCTTTAGGCTGCCACAAGGAAATTCAGGAAACTTAAGATCATATTTAGATAAGTGACGGAAGACAAAGGAAAGCAAAATTGCAGCAAATATTGGTGGCTTTACCAGAAACAATAAATTCTTTAAGGTCATACAACCAAACCATATCCTAAAATAATACCACCTAACCAGATTGAAAATATTTTTTTTGATTCTCCACTTTCAGTTTGCACAACTCTTGCCCCCCACGTGATATGCTAACTTAGAAAAAATATTACTTAATCCACTAACCAAGTATTTTGGTCACGGAAAAGGGCATCATTTTTTCCTCTGCATCTGTATACCGGGTTCTTTTTTTATTATTACACATATGCACCTCCCCTATGTGTAATCATAAAAAGATAATTCTCAATCCATTAGCAGCATGGTAGGCAACCAGTTGTACATCTATTCTATTCTGCCAATGCAGTGACAATTATTTTTTTAATGTTACACATGTGTATGTGTAACAATAAAAGAAGAACCCGGTATAACCCACCTTTAGGCAATATTCAAGCTGATATTCATACTCAAACTTCTCAGCTTCATATACACATCCGCATCGTGAGCTGTATTCCGTGTTATTTCTAGCTGTCGCTCTTAAATACGCTCGATGCGTGCTTAAATTGCGATCCAACCAAATAAAGGAAATGAAAAAACAACGTGACAAAAGATATCACTTCGAGTGTATCCTCGGAGTCCACTTTTTTTTCGTTTTTTTTTTCGCCCGCAGAGGATCGCAGAACAATACGGCACAACATTATTGGAGGGGTTTCCTATTTCATGAGACCTGACACTCTACGCGTGGTCTTTTTATGAAAAAAAACAGAGAGAAGAGAGGAGGAAACCATACATTCTACTATATAGATATACATACGTACGTACAATATATGATGAGTTCTTTTCGTGTAGTTCTCTCCACGGTCGTTCATTGGCTTGCCTGTGCTCCCGGGTGACTGTAATAAATTGATTGAAAATTCGGTCCGCATTGCGTTTGCGGTGATGGCGTTTCAAAGGAGATCAAACAGAAAACGGATATATACGTCGGGTGGAGAGATTTGTATGGACGTGGGTGTAAAATCTCTGTATTAATTAATATCCATTCGAATGCGGAATAGATTTGTGGGTAATTATAGGAGCAAGACGCCATTTGCTATTGATGTCAAATTATTGCTGTCAAATCCAGTCTGATAACGTCTCTGACGTATGTAAGTCAATATGTGGTGTATTGGTTCGGAATTATCTCTTGGTGGGCCAGGGAGGGGGGGGGGGGGGCAAATTTTTGTGCTGATTACCTTAGACGAAAACTTGACATTTTTTCCAATAACTGTATCTAATTCTCTACCTTCTTCATTCTGACATTTTCCTTTAAAAATTCAAAAAAAAATACCTTTCGATTTTACTCACACGTACCTATTCCATATTTATGCATGAGATATCGTAAAACGAGGCAACTTAAATTGTACTTTCCTCCCACCCCGTTGCCAAAAGTTTCTAATCTAATCTGGAACACTGTTGAGGCGTGCGGATCCGACGTAACGAAGGAGTTTTGGCGGGGCGCTGGTGGTAAACTGGTAGGAGGCGATGAAAAATCCGATCACCGTCCCAGATAGGTTGATTTATCTTTCGGCGTTTCTTCTTTTTTTGATTCCGTTACTTTGGTTTCCCCCTTACTACTTGCGGGAAAGAAGGCGGCGGCGGTAATGGAAACACGACGGCTAGGAACCAATAGGCTTGATTAAGGTAAATTAAGATTAAGTATTAAAAGATAAGTGGAACGTACAACTTCCTCAAGTATTTTAATTAATTTATTAACTCAGGAGATTGTTTGCAAACTTTTCCCCGCCGCCACTAGCGACTACGGAAATTTAATTGGAGCGGAAGTTCGACCACAACATATAAATACTAAATCGACGATGCTGACAGATATTCTATATTAATGAATATTTTAGAAGGTTAAGATCTCGTAATTTTTGAACGAATTACGAAATGAGAGAAATGAGTTAGCCTTTAGCTTTGATAATTTTGGGGAAAGCAGCATTCAGCTAACTCCTTTTTGGGCGTCCCGTTTTCTTCTTCCCACCACTCCCTTCCCCCATCACTTTCGTCGCATGTCTATACTCCGGCATCTGGCGGACGTGTCCAAGCCACCACGCAGGATGTTATGGCTGGTCTTCCAAAAATCCTCTGTATCTCTGCATTCATTCTGCGCCTTCATTCGCCATTTCCCAACTTTGCTCCTCAAAAAATTTTTCGTAGCATCCGCCTATCCCATATTTCTAATTTATCCTCCATCTTTTTTGACAATTGACTTGCGTACATCACCGCGGATCTTACAATTATTTTTTACAGGCGCAAGTTTGCAGATCTGGAGGTCGTTTTGGACTCTCCGCCGCCTTTGATAACTTCCGCTCGAATCCCATTCTGCTGTTCTTATCTCCATCTCCTTTGGCGGCTCAATTCAACAACGGTCTCTTACTCCCTTTAATTCAAACTCTCGTACTGGCTACCACCCCATTTCATTATTTTTAGTGTATCTTGAGTATTTCCTATTAGCAGCCCGAAGAGGCAGCCCGATAATTGAACATCTGGGAGAACTGGACCCGGAAAGACCTCCGCCTCGTGTTGCAACTAGGCGACTTCTTGCTGATGCCTAAGGAGCTCGTTCTAGTGGAGCTATCCACAAAGAGGAACTAGATCCCCACATCTCCAGCGGCTCGAGACTGCTCTAACTAACTATAAAAAGTTTAACGGATCAACTGCACGGAGCAACTTTTGAAAAAAGGCTTTGTTTGAGTGGATTGCGTTTGGCACGCTTGGACTAACAGAGCTACGTTTAGTGTGAAGAGCCTTAACCTTGCGCTAAGAAAGACTCATGACTAGTGGTCATGACTCTCCGCCGTCTTTGATTACTTCCACTGGAATCCTATTCTGCTGTTGTTATCTCCATCTCCTTTGGCGGCTCAATTCCACAACGGTCTCTTCCTCCCTTTAATTCAAACTCTCCTACTGTCTACCACCCCATTTCATTATTTTTAGTTTATCTTGAATATTTTCTATTAGTTCTCCGTTTATATCTTTCAGGAAGAAGATTCTTCGTACAGTCATTACGGAGTTTCTTTGCTTCCTGGTGAAACTTTCTTAGTTGTTTATCAATAACGTTGGCCTTTGATTGTCTACACCGCTTTGCTCTCTTTTTGGCCTCTTCATATCCTCGCGTACTTACTTCCGTATTTTCTCTTCGCAGGTTTGTTCTAGTCGCATTTCATATCTGAAGTATCGTCTTATAGTGACCATCAAATCACTCTTCTTCCCTTCCTTTGACTTTTTCTTCGAGATATATTTCTAATGTTTTTTGTGCCACTATTTCTCTTTGTCTCCATTCCTCCTCAATCTTATTTGTTTCTGTTAGTTGATCTAAATGCGCGTCGGCTCCCCTGTAGCTTCTTTCGTCTGTCATGAATCCTCCATGTTTAGACTCTATTAGGACATAAGAGATCTGATTTCTAGTTTTAAAATCCAATGAAATCCAGATTGTTCGTATGTAGCAGAAGAAAATGGTTGGAATTGGTTGTTAAAAGAGGTATCGAATTAGTATGTCTTCCAATCATCAATGATCGGATTAAGCTCAGCTCAATCTTTATTCAGTCCTACCTGTCGGCAAGGACTTTAAGGATTAAACGTTTTGGGGAAGTCTCAAACCACAGCCCCATAAGGACTGGTGTACCGCAAGGTGCACTGTTAGGGCCAGAAGTTTTTATTCTGTTTACGTCGGATCTGCCACGTTTGCCCCACCCCAACTTAGCCATTTATGCAAATGGCGCGAGCATATTCACTATCTCGAGAGACGAGGCACTCGTCTTGCGGCGACTGCAGAGCTTCATAGATGGGGTTGTGGTATGGTCTAATAAATGGTGTCTTCAGATAAATCCAACGAAGTGCAAGGCGATGGATTGTTTTAGGAAACGGAAACTCCCTTCCACCGCTTTTGGTATCGAAAGTGACCGGTTACCAAGGAACAGCCAAGTACGGTATCTTGGGATAACTCTTGGCACTAAGTTGACATTCCGTCAGCACTTCACGGATGTGGTAACAAAATTTTTACGGGCGAGTTTTGCCCTTTGCCCCCTTATATGGAACAAGGGCTTTTTCAGTTTAAAAATCAGGCTACTGATTTAGACAGTGTTTTTTCGGCTGATACTTACCTATGGTGCTATAACCAGGTCCAGTGCCAACATCACCCAAATACAAAAGAGAGGGCACCCTGGTCCGTCAGTAATGCTCAAATCCATAACAATTTGGCATCCCCTATCCTCAACGAACATGCATTAACACTGGGCAGACGAAGTCTGGCAAGTCTGGGCAACTCACTAATTCAACACCTGGTAGGAATGGACCCGGAAAGACTTACGCCTCGTGTTGCAACTAGGCGATTCCTTGCTGATGCCTAACGAGCTCATTCTAGAGGAGGTCTCCACAAAGAAGAACTAGATCCCCACATCTCCAGCTGCTTGAGACTGCTCTAACTAGCCACAAAAACGTTAACAGACCAACAGCCCAAACTGATTTTGTTTGGCACGCTTGGACTAACAAAGCTACGTTTTGTGTGAAGAACCTTAACCTTGCGCTAAGAAAGACTGGTGAATGGTGGTCATGCCAATTTCAAAACTGAGGCGATAATGAGGTAAAAAATATCGAACGTGTAAATTGAAGCCACTTGGTCCACTAGTTTTATTGTACTCGTTGGTAGGCTGATTCCAACAATAGACCAGGAGCGCCTATGGTAGGCCTTTTTGTATTTAATATGACGACATAAAATGTCAACGTTTCGAGTTTGACATGTGTAACCATTCTGTAGCTGTCACGAACCTGAGGCGTTTTTGGCACAAACCTCTGATCATTGGAAAAAATGTTTCTGGTTTGTCTTTGCCAAGAAAAAGCAGCTGAAACAGTGTAATTTGGCGATTTAAGATTTATAGACGTTTCTAGAGTAAGTTCTTCATCATCATAATATAATAATAGCAGGCGGTCTACTACACTAGCCGTCAATAGTACGATAGGAAAATTGTAACTGTCAATTAATGTCATACGTCAGAACAGCCAGAATTCTGACATACATTCCTTCATTTTTCTTCCTCCGCTGTAGCTCTAATTTATCTATTACGACACGTCCATTTAGACGGAAGATACAGCTGCACATCCATTTTAGTAACCGTGCAAACTACCTCTTGCATTGCTCAAATTTTACGAAACGATATAAAACAAATTACGTAACAGATCATAAAACCGAACGCCACCATCAGCTATACCGATTTAAACCTCCTACGTGATGCTATCGTCGTAGCAGAGCTCTTTAGAAATTTCGCTCAGGACCACGTAAAGTCCGTCGCGATATTTTCTCATTTAACCCAGAATACCCTCTCACTGGAATCCCTATCGCTGTATTCGTATGTATTGTACCGGGAATATGAGAATCTTATGGACAAACCCGCATCATTCCCCCGGTCTTTTTAACTCGTCGTTCTCGGGAATCACGAGGAGACGGGGACGGGAGAGAGATTTCTCTCAGTCCTTCGAAAGCGTACGTTATTAGAATACTGGAGATGCAGTTCCTGCTACATCCAACTCCCCGATGTAGATTTCGGAATTCCCCACAAGGGTCGTATCGATATGACACGTACTCGTGTTAAAAATGTAGAAGGAGGGATCGAAGTAGAACGCAATGTTTATGCTGTCAAGACGAGGAATTCACATACAAACCTGAAAGATTCTCCGGGGTTCCGCAGGATTGCATTTCCGACTTCCTAGCAACCGTTACATTATTACTTGACTAACTGTACAGGTTAGAATAATGGGAAGAACGCATTTTGGTTGATGCGAAAGCAAAAGTTGTAAGTTCGAAATGCGTACGAGACCTTGGAGGTTTGCAAATGCTCCAGAAATATAGGATAGGCGGTTTTATTGCGCCACGTATGCAAATGTGATGGTTCGGCGGTGTATAAGCTATGCTGGAAGATATAGCTTGAAGGATGCGATCCCGCTGACAAATCGCCTTCCGCAATTTCCCCAGATGAAAACGGGGACGTATACGTAGAGCGAATTGGTATACGGTTTAAACCGTGCCTTTTGCGGAAGATGGACTAATTTTATAATGGTATGCTAAACAACTGTTAATAGAATGCACATATTGCTTAGATAGACCGATGAATTTGTAATGTAACCAGAATGGTCTGTTTATATCTTCTATGACCACCTCTATCTACTTAGAAGCTCGTTGCTTGGGATTGAAGGAGTTGCACTTGTGGTTGTTATTATTGGCATGGCTTCTATAAGTGACACCAGCTTCCTCATACTAAGAACAGCTACGAGGTCTTCACTTGCTTTGAGCCTATTTTGATCTGATGTCGGCATACTTTGGCCGTGCTTTTTAAACCTGCTTGTCTATTCTCAAATGTAAAACCCGTTAGAAACAGGCCAAGCACAGGTGAAACCCAAGACCAAAACCAATTAAGTTGTTTTCAGTATTAGATAGGCGCTCTTTCTTATGCAGCTCCTTGCGATTGGCTGCCATGAGCCATAAGTGATCACAGTGATCACCTTTTTACGAAACATATCCAACAAATGTTGCTTCCTAACTCTGAAGACAGATTAGGGTAGGTTTCATTTCTAATGCTGTCAAACGACTGGTCGTAGAGCCTAAATTTTGACACCTTCCCGGTCTTTCATTTTTATTCTTTTACTTAAATCAATGGAAGAGGTAATGCACTTGGACATCAATAGTGGACTTCTTAAAGGAAAAACCACTTCAGTGGAAGCAATTTGTTTACTAAGCTAGAAAATTACTGGAGGCCAAAACCTAAACTTATACCTTGGGCCTACTTGGATATGATCACATATGCTTCACTAATATGGTGTCTAAAAACTAAAGAGACGTAAGGAAGAGTTTTTCTGCCCAAAAATACAGGAGCTTGCTTGCGTGGGCATTACAGGAGGAATTCGAACCTGACCAGTTTCAGCGATGGAAGTGCTACTTGACCTCACTTCTCTGCACGCACGGGCAAAGAAGAAAACTATAATGTAGACCATCATGAACATGAACATCTTGAACAAAACACAGTTTCCAGATAGTCAGACATAGTAGGCCGTTTTCGACTTTGACAAACATTTGGTGGTAAACGTAGTAATCTAAACCCGCCAAATTTGAGAGCAGGTGGATCTAAATTACAGAATCCGTCCATACGATGATCTACTAGCACGGATAAAACAGAAAATGAACCGGCGATAAGTAAGAGCTTTTCGGGCAGAAATATACGCCATTTTACAACAGGCTCAGGATTTTATGAGAACAGGGAGCACTTATATATATTTTTCCCGGCAGTCAAGGAGTCTTACGGGTTCTAGGCGAATGTACTTTTAAGTCGAAGCTGGCATGGAACTGTCTGTCCACCTATACAGCTTTTGTCCAAGATTACACAATTCCACTATTGTGGATACCAGGACACTAGGGATGGATGACTAATGACACTGTCACTGGTTCGTCAAAGCAAGCGGAGTCGCGGTCCACTGGACCAGAACCATATTGTGGTTTAGCTGAAAGCCAGATCAGAAGTCATCTTCAACAATGGAAGACTAAACAAGAAACTTGTTGGATTAATACTCCGAGACTAGGACAATCAAGAACGTTTATTACCTTTTCGTCTACCAATGCAAAATTCATGCTCAACCTCAAGAGGCTGGGCAGTTTGCAATCAAATTTCTACTCAAATCGATGAGAAAAGTAATTGACATGCACAGCGCAAAGGTGGAATTCTTACATAAAAGCCACTTCATTGGAAGCAATTTGTTTACTAAGCTAGAAAGTCACCAAGAACGCTCACCTTCAAAAGTCGTTATGGATTTTCAATCGCCTCTTTGGCAAAATTTCAATGGTAAAGCATAAGATAATCTATTGAACCTACTTGGATGTAATTAAACTAATGGTCATATATGCTTCATATTGTGTCCAAAAACTAAAACGAGGCAAGAACAACATTGCAAAAGAGTAGAATAGTGTACTTGCAAGAGCATTACTGGAGCTATTCAAACTTGTCCAGTTCCAGCAATGAAAGGGCTACTTGACCTCATTTCTCTGTACCTACTGGTGAAGAGTACGGCGATGATGGAAGACTTTGTTAAACTAAAATACCATCAAGATTCGACTTCGACAAAGAGTTTGTAAGAGTTGTAATCAGAAATAGCTAAACGAGGAAGGCAGCCGGGCCAAAATTAGCGAATCCTAGTATATGCCGGTATATGGACAGATCCAAACCAGAAATAGAACTGACGATAAGTACCTATGTAAGTAGGGTTGGATGTAAGGTTCAAATGGCGCTAGGTACAACCCTAACAGTTTTTTGGGCAGAAATATATGTACCATTCGACAACATGCCAAGAAATTCCTGGGAAGATGCTATCAGGTCAAGATAGTCAAGCAGCACTAAAGACTCTTGAGGAATGTTTGTTTTTTCAAGTCCAGCCTAGCATAAAAGATATACATACACAGAGTTTTATTGGTAAAACGCAATGAGGGCACTAATTTATGGAAGCATTGAGGATGAAAAATTCTTTGTCTATAACAATGTGAAACGCAAGAAATCATAGCATCAAAAACTTTACCAGTTTAAAGCATTTCCAAATCCAATTCTGAAGTTCCAATCATCAGGTGGACAAACTTAAACAGATAAGGACAGAATTGCTCAACAGAAAAGGTGTAGTGTTCCACCAAGATAATATAAGACCTCATTGAACGTTGTACTTGAATGGGATATAATGACACAGCAATCGTATTCCTCAGATCTGGCACATTCTGATTATGATCTGTTCCAGCTTGTACAAATTTTTTAGACGGTGGAACCTTTAACTTTAAATGAGGAGGTCAAAAATCAACTGGATCATTTTTTTTTTACTAGAAACTAAGAATGAGCATGGAATCATGCTACTGCCAGAAAGAATGTGAAATGTATTGGCTATGGACCAACTTTTACGATGTGACCAAAAAAGTTTTAAAGCCAGAAATTGTAGAAGGAGAAACAAGGAGAAATTAGCTTCAATTGGCAGTATTTATGAAAGTATGGAGTTGCTTTTTTGGAGGGTCATCGAAGACCAAGATTAAAATCTTCTGAAGATCGCTTGATTGGGTTGTGTAGATGCAGGTGAAGGAATTGGTTATGCAACCCCCGTCAAAGTTGTAACGATGAGTATTTAAATGATAGCAAATCTTAAAATCGTTGGACAAGCATTAAAACATAAACAGAGACAAATATTGAAAATTTCAGCTTCATTCATGTAGTCTAGGGTTCAAAATCTGTTTAAATTTAAGGGATTTTAGCAAAACAAGCTCCTGGACGTAAAAAAAACTGCTGGTATGCTGAGGAAAGTGCATTTGAAGACTCAATTTTGAAAAAAAAAAACTTAAAAAAACTTGAAGAACTTATGGTATAAAAGTCCCAAAAGCTTTTCGTCTTTCTGTCAAATCGCTGTCAAAATAAGCCATATTAACTACGACATTATCTAGAGATGATGCTTAACTATCACTCAGTTAATAGAAGCAGTTATTTAACCAGCCATTTAATAACTTAACTTAAAATATTCACTACCAACTCATCTACATACAATTACTAACTGAAAATTTTCTCTGCCAACCTACTTCATTTAAAATCGCTCACCCTGTATCATATTTATGCTCATTAAACGTCATTTATAACGTGCTTGACATTTTAAATACATTTTATCAAGCTGTGACTTTGTTTCCTTTCTGTTAAATAAAATCGTATTGCAATTTTGAGACATTTCTTCTAATGACATTTACGTCAAAATGGGGTACTTAATTAAATAGCATTTTCAGTTTGGAACGCTGAGTAATTGGCGACAATGTGAACCAGAATTGACAGCTTCTGTAAGTAAAATGACAGCAAATGGAACTAATCAAATGACAGTTGACATCATGGATATCGAATGACATTTTTTTGAGTTGGTTTCATTTAAAATTTATGATTAAGACTCTATTGAGACTTTCACGAATACAATTTGTAGTACGTTTTCCTCAAGTTATACTTTAAAGGCAAATTACAGCCACCCTCAAAGCTCTGCCCCAAAGGGACAGAATTACTTTAGTTATGAGACTTAAAAGGTTTATTACTTTTTCAACCACCAGAGAGAAATCCCTGCAGAACCTCAAAGAAATGGGCAAGCTGGACACTACTGTGGTTACGGCATTACGTTAAAATACTGTTAACGTCTTAAGGAAATGACTACATTTCCTCAAATTCCAAAAAAAAATCCTTTTATTTGACACATACAAGCATTACTGCGAGCTTCCTAAAACGATCAGACGATCTACAACTTGAAACAAACACACAATATAAGACAGCGTTATTAATATTCATCGTACCTGTCTCTGCAAGATTATAATACCTGTTTTATAGAATAACCGAGTAAAAGATCATCATTCAAGTACTTACGTCCTCATAAGACTATAAACAATATTAAGTGATCTCCAGGTATTAAAAACATAGGGAACTTGTTTAAAAGTTTCCGTATACGCGCTACATCCGGTATTATTTACGGCAGACTAGCAGCGTTTTGTTAGTAAAGAAGTTTATATATCCAGCGCCTCCCGAAAACCCCGTTTCCCTCTCAATGAAACGCGAACTTCCCAACCGACGTTCAAACCTCGTACGTACCAATTTTATTCAGTTTGAAGTGAGTGAGTTATGATGGAAAAGCGGTGAACAGTAAAGAAAACACTTACGCATAAGAGGGGTAAACATTTAAAGCGGGATTTATAGGTGAATTTCCTGGGAAACTCGCGCTCCGTACTCTCCATATACATATACTACTACTTCGTTACTGGTACGGGGAGAGCTTCCGCACAGAGCACAGCAAGTATCTGACGTACACTGAGTTATACGTCTCTCCTCCTTATATAACGCAGATTGGTCTTATCTGCAACGGAAGCGTGTAATCAAATTCAATTTCGGGACCTGAATAACCTTCCTAAGAACTGACATGGATAATCTTTTCTGTTAACGCCAGATGAACTTTACGGAAGGAGGAATATTTACTTAAAGCTCAATGCAAGAGTCGCAGAAAAGGGATTCGATCGTTTCTTATACGTACTTATGCTAATCGAAAGTTTTTGCTGAATACCATCTTTTCGACGTTCTCTCTCCCTCTGACTCGTTTTGAAATTATATTGGAATCTATTTATATCTGCTGTAGACGCCAAATTAGATGGTGAGCGGTGGAGATGCAAGGGTACGTCCACTTATCGAAGTAGTAGTTAGACTATGTTTGTCGCTGTGTCAATGGCGGATCATTCACATTACATCGATGCTAGCAACCCAATAATGATATAAAGATTTTATATATCAAGATTG
>SMLS01062519.1:0-16158 GCA_004785975.1 Popillia japonica | reverse complement strand
TTTTTTACTTCTTCCGCCTTTGTTGCATAATGTTTCCTTTCTGTTGTGCATACATCTTTCGATTGTTTGGTTTTAGATACTTCGTTTACATGTGTTAGTTCGTCTGTAAACCGCGGCGAATTAATCGTTTTTAGTAATTTCTTGCTACGGTGTCAGTTCCTAACGAAATGTTGCGCTACTTGCGGAAGAAAGATGCAAATCTTCTAAACGGAAAAAGAGCTACATGTTCTTTAGATCTGATTTAGTTTGACTAACATAAACTAGATCACAATTCTTACATACAATTTTGTAAATTTCATACTTTGCTCTCATTTTTACTTTGTCTTTGGGATTGATTAAAAGATTTTTTATTGTGTTATTATGTAGTTGCGTAACACATATTTAGGCTATATTGTTGAAAATTTGTTATATCTGCAATATAATGATCGATACACTAAAAAGAATTGTCGAAAATAGGAAATGCAAACTACGGCGATTCGGCGAAAATTAACCGGCGTCTGTTGGGGCGAAACCCGTCAACAGATCATCGAAACTTCGGTAAATAATTGTGACTGTTAATTTAACGATTTTTTGTTTAATTAAAAATAGTTCAGCGGTATTGCTGAACAAACAAAAGGTTATACCAATCACGTTATTGTCAATGTTCTAGAGTAGAGAAATGATTTTATTGTAACCATTGCATCCGAAAAAAGTTGCAACAAACTTGTATTTGCGTAATATGTGAGTGATCAAAAACTTATGCACACTACTATACCTACCGTATGAGCGGACCATTATATCGAAGAATTTTGCGGCGAGTATGAAAGCTACATATATAAATTAAATAACTCATTGAACAAGCAAAACAGCCACTCTTTGAGAATCTATCGCTACAATACTACTATCCTTGTCTTACATGCGCCGCGCTGCTTCTACCTAATACCTTTCGCATATGGAATATACATATGTATTACTATTATCCATTTTTTTCTCAAACCTTCATTAAATATTACTGCTATAACTTATAATTTACTATAATTACATAGATTCTGTTCTAAATTATAAAAAAATACGAAACAGTACTACACAATAAAATAATAATTAAAAACTATCTCCGAAAAATTCTGAATTATGCATCGCTATGTGTGCAAATTCGTGTAGTTTTAGTTGCATATCGATTCAAAACTTGTCGCGCTTCGATTCGCAATTAATTTGAAAAAGATGGTACATGGATACATAGGATTTTAAAGAAGAATAAAATGCATCCTTATTCTTTTCAATCGGTTCAGGCTTTTCGTCCAGGGGATCAAGATAGAAGAATCCAGTTTTTTGAGTTCATTTTAACGAAAACGCAAGAAGATCCCAATTTTCTATCTAAAATTATCTGGACAGATGAGTCGAAATTTAGCCGTGAATTAATAGAAGAAATTGTCATCATTGGGCGCAACAAAATCCACATGCTGTTAGAGAAGCAAATTTTCAAGACACTTTTAGCTTCAATATTTTGGCAATGATTGTACACAACCGCATTGCATACGAAATATATAACGAAAATTTAACAAGCATCCGGTATCTACAACCGCTAAGGGAAGTACTAGTGCCATTTTTGAATAGCTTACCACGGAATCTGATACGGCAATGTTGGTTTCAAATGGATGGAGTGCCCGCTCATTCTTCCCAAGAAGTATATCAAGAAGTAACCCATATTTTTGAGGATAGGTGGATCGGTCGAAATGGACCTTGGTGCTGGCCACCAAGATCCCCCGATTTGACTCCTCTTGATTTTTATTTATGGGGTCAAATAAAAAAATGAAGTTTACGCGTCTCCTGTGCAAAATAGAGAAGACCTTATAAATAGAGTACGGGACAGTTTTCGAAACTTGAACGCCGACAATGTAAGAAAAGCCACTACAACAGAGTTACGAAGAAGAATTATGCTCTGCTTAGATCGGAACGGAGAGCATTTTGAACATTTATAGTATATAATTGGGAACGCATTGTTTAACTTTAATTTGTTATTTTTATTTAATTTTCTTTCTTGTTGATGCTGTTGTTAATGTATATTTGTTATTTTGTTTAATAAATGCAAATTAATACAATTTGTCTAATTCCAAAACTATTTAGAATTTATTTTCGAATGCTCATTACTAATAATGTTCAATTTAAAAAAATAATTGCTAATAACTCTAAAACTATGACAGATAGACATAGGGACACCTACAGCTGTTCGATGCAAAATATTTATCTACTTAGTATGATGTATTCACATACAGGGTGTTCCATTTAAAAAAATAGATTTCTCCTTATTTGAAAATTACTTAAATAATCATCAAATTCAGAACACCCTGTAAGAGATTTATTAACTGTTTAGACGTTAAACAGTCTCTTCTACCTTTCGCCGCCTCCAGCAGAAATATGAAACAATTCGATTCATTCACGGCTTAGATATACGATTTTAAAAGATCATTTGAAAAAGCAAGAAATTTCACAAAAATCAAAATAATTCAAAAACGGTTAATTTTTGACATAAGGAACCTTAATACAAAATGTTATAACACCTCACAAGGAATCTAAAAAAGCAATAAAAAATAAGACATTTGATTTGAAATATCAAAGTTGGTTATGATTTCCGGTATAACCGGAAGTGGTTCATGAGTGTAAACATTTTATTTTGACTCACCAAGTAGCAACATTACGCTTTACAAATTTTCAGAACTGCCCTAAGACGTTAACACAGAAAACTTCTAACGAACGGGTTACGTGGAAAATCCTGTATATAGCCCCATTAGTCATTATAAAATTAAATTTAAAAAATTGTATTTGACAGTATTTTACCACATGCTGGACTTAACATTTGTTATAGCAGATTAGTATACAAAGGGGAAGTCGATAGCGTAAAAAAATCTCTCTACGTGGCTAGCCGTTTTTAGAACAGAAGTAGAATTATTATTTATACAGCGAGGCCTTTGTGGCATCTTCAGCAAAAAAGGTTAGTTTTTGTCAGTAAAAATTGTCAGTTATTCTTGATTTCAAGAACTGTAGGTTTGTGTGTAAATTCGGATAACTTTTTTCTAAAACATCTCAGATGTCAATGCGCCATATTATAAGATATCCAAATATTCTTAGGGTCGATGACAAACGAAAATTCTGCACTTACACCCGAATTTATAAAATTTATAGATAATACCCTCATCGTAGTTTTTTTTGTTGTCGCATGTTCCGGTTTCCCTGCCGACGCATAATAAACACCTTCCGTTGAAATTCCCCACTCTATCGGCGATTGTCCTTTCGGAATATCCTTTCTCGTTAAGAGTACGATTGTGGAACGTTGTTCTAAACTTAGTTTTCTTTTCTGTAGCATTTTCATATTGAAATTAATGAAATTTGACGAAACACAAGCGTACGCACTGATTTAAAAAAAAGAAAAATAAATACAGTCCATAGATATAATACAAAACCACGTATAAAACTGTTCTATTCTGTAATGTAACAACTCAATAATACAGAGCAATTTATATCATTAATCTGATAGAGAACTACATCCATACTACATCACTCTCGATAAATGTCACTCATGACCGGCCAACTGCAATCGGAAGGATCTACGCAATACTCCTGCCGCGCCCGTATTAAGTGACTGCCGAATGCTGATATGCGATAACAATACTGTGTCTATTGCACCCGCACTCTGCATAGAATTGAATTTTTGTCCTCGATCGTCGGGTCGATAGGGAATCTAATGCTAATCGCTGAACTGCAATGAACGAATTTGAAATCGATGTATAAGATAAAGATTCAACAAGACAGTACAATGGTATAGTAGAATATAACGTATACGCCCTTCTTGTTCTAACAAATGGAAACTATAGATATGCCCATCTTCTATTTTTAACTTTAGGTATGGATCACCTGCAGGCGAACACATGGTATGTGATTCAGTGTATTGTTGAAGTTGTTCTTGTGTGTGTGAGACTATATAGTTGAAAGCTTTTAATGGGTCTTAAAATTAGGGATTTCAGCCTGGATTTTAATAGGCGTTAGAATCTGACAGAAACGCGTTCACACAAAATGTGTTCTGCCGTCTCTAGATCTTCTTGACATAAACGGTAGCTTTGGTCTTCAGCTTTACCGAGCTGGATAGATTATGGTACTGCAGGACTTTATCACCTGTCAAGAATCCGACTAGTAGTCAAAAGTTCAATTTGCTGAAAGATAGCACCATATTTGTTAACTTAGACGATGCTGATAAAACTGCCTTCTCCTGCTTTTGTCGTGGCCTGTTTTTCCAGTGGAGGGTCTGTTTATTGGCCTACCATTTGTTAATTGCTTGTTTTAGGTGACTCTTTTGCAGATTACATTAGAGAGCAGATCCAATAAAAGGCATTTTTACTCCTTTGTAGGTGTGCTTATCTGATTTATAGTTCGCTTCAATCCCATGGTGGCTTGGGACTCAAAAGAGTCGCAATTCATGCGATGCTTGTGATTTGTTCGGCGCCGCTCAATGAATGCTTTTCTTACCACTACTACTATGTACTTGTTTTAGCTTGACTTCGAATTTTTAAAGATAATGAAATAAACATATTTTTCTCTACTAATTAGCTACCTGTTAGTCTAGAAGAATCGAAAAATATAACAAATTGTGGTCTTGTAAGGAAAAATTAAATTTTCTTTTTTTTGTCATGTCTCATAGTGGCCCGCAACGTGGGCCACTGTGAGACATGATGAAATATAGAAAGAAATTAACAAATTTAAAGAAAACCTTTATTCAACACCAACTTTTAATAGAAAATATTAAAGAACAATAGACACTGAGACTAAAATATAAAAACACTGACAAATTTTTTTAGCGTATGTCCAAATTATTAAAATTAATTTCAAATTTGTAGTAAGACTGCAAGTCTTTTGGTTTTTCCCAGAACAGATGGCAACGGTAAAATCAATTTTATATCTTCAAGTGGAACTACTGCAACATCAGGTTCAGACGGAAAAACAAAATGACCCCCAACCTTTGCAGATTTTCTTAAAAAATTGACTTCAACGTCGTTTGTTGATTTCAAAAGTCTCGTCACCTTTCCTACATAAAATATGTTATTTTTAGCTTTAAATTGCACTAACACAAAATTGTCGGTTTCCGGATCGTTATGGAGCTCTTCAAATCCGGAAGGTTCATCTTCCGGAATCCAGTCTGTTGAATCATCAGAATCGGCGAACGATATTTTTTCTTCATCATCATCGGAAGACGCATTGTTTTTGGGGATAGATTTTCTTTTTCCTCCAAATATATGTATTCTTACTAGCAGCTTGTTTCTTGGACTCTTCTAGTTTTCGTTTTCCTTCTAGTTTTCGTTTTCGGTTTTCCTTCTTTTCCATGTATTTAATTTGTATCTTTTCTTTCTCAGAGGTATCGGTAGGAATACAACTGGTAGCTTTTTTACGTTGGCTATTTTTTAGTTTTCTCTCTCCTGCTTTGGGGTATCCTTGAAATACTTCAGGACGCCAGCACGCGCGTATCCTTCGTTGTTTTCCCATAGCACATTTTTGAGCATTTAATAACGTAATAAAGTAACTCCTTTCCTTCCTTGTCACTGAAAATTAAGCGGTGCTTATAATTGCTCTTCATTGATATTTGTTCATTAGCATCTGTCTGGTTTACTCATAACAGACTAACGATTTGGCAACATTGTCCCATATTCACAAACGAATACATACTTGACAAGTGTCGACAACTTTCATAGATTTGAAGTGTAATGATAGACAAATACAGATATGCTCGTTTCAAAACCAAATATCGTCAAAGCCGCGCATGACGCCAGTGCGAGGCAAATTATATTTGAAATTTAATTCAAGAGATGTTAAGCTGGAATTAAAAATCGCTGGTTTTGTAGGCAAAACTTGTATTTGACGATTAATGTTCGCAATGACGTATGCATAACATTCGTGTCGGCATACCTGTCTCGGTGTATCCTGGATCATATCTAGCGAAGTATCAGTCAACATTTGATACAGTACCGTTTATTTAATTTCTTGAATATTATTGTACTTCTAGAGTATGTCTGTAATCTGCGATAAATATATTATATATAGGTATATACATACACATAGTATGTAAATAAAACTATATTTTATTATTTACAAAATTATTTGATTTTTAAATAGTCGCGGCATAATCGCATTTCCTTCTATTCTGCTGCAATAACTTATATGTTTACAATAGTTCTTGTAATAAATTGTTCTATTATTATTTAAAATTTGTTATAATGTTTGTTATAGTTTCACATAGAAAATCTGCTAACATACATACATAATAGGTAACATTTATAACCATGGAATCCAAGCCATTCGACAACTAATTCAACGAGTTAAAAAATAGAATAAAAAATGAAAACAATTGACTGTGTTCATAACGCAATAATTAATTAAGTACACTGCACAATTTTATAAGGCAATCAGAGCAGATTTCCAGATTTGGAAATATATATATACCTATGACAACAAAAACTATAGCGGTAAATGACTTAAGGCATATTTTGGCGACGAACGCGGTTCGTATAGTTTTGGCAGCTTTCGTTTTGGCGATGAACTTATGACGTCACGTTGAACACGGTTCGACGAACACATGAACACAGGTTGAGAGGAGTATCTGCGTTCGTTAATATTGAAGTTTCTCGATAAAATCCGTACAATACAGATGGCGTCAAGTCGAGTTTTTACATTCAGTTTGAGGTTATTGCAGGTTATTGTTCATATTATTGGTACTCATCATCATATTATCAATTATATATGTATATATTAAATATATTATAAAAACTATAAAATCATGGAAATGCCAATACCAAAGGATGCGTACGTTATCGATTTTAAAGAGGGTTGTTATATTGTTAAAACATTTTAAGAAATCTGTAATTAAATAATGTGGCAACCATTCTTCATGCATTCTTCATAATAGTGCGTTTTTCATGAATAATGCTGAACAAGAAAACTTTTGCAGTTTTCACAAAATTTTCTCCAGCTTGATTAATATCGTCTTGCATTACAATGCTACAATTGTCCTCACCATATATTTCATTCGCAAATATATAGGCTGTTTCCTAACGATGGTACGTAACTTCAGAAGGTTATCCGTTAGATCGTTTTAAGAAAAAAAGTTCCTATGAACATACACCGGTGGTCTGAACAGATTTGGAATGCGGCTATCAATAGAAAACGCACACAGTGTTGCCTTATGTATATGACACATTTTTTCTGGTATCGACTTATAAATTTAAAATATAGACAATGCGCTAACGTAATGTAAACATTAAACATTTTGTTGTTGCGCATGGTCAGGCTAGGCAAACGTCAGTAAACGTCATGTAAACGTTACGAATGCATTTAATGCTTTCCATATAGCGCTTTTGTTAACGGTAATATTTTATCACACTGGAAAGAAGTGACAAAATACAAACAAAACACAATAATCAGTTTAGACGTATCAACATTTTAATAAAATCAAAATAATTCTGTGTAAGCAATGGTATTAAAGTAAAAAAAAGATCACTAAAAAATTAAACTAAAATATTCTTGAAAATTAAATTACAAAATTAAACCACCGTATTAAAATTAAACTAAATTTTTTTATAGAAATATTAATGGAGTAAATGTAAATAAATCGCCTGCTTGCTCTTGACAATAACCAAGCCTGTAGTAAAATTCATTCCGCACGTTAGCAAGTGTTTCAGGCAATATAGTATTGGCGGTGTTTCCAATCTTTTGCCGCAATTCTTCCAAATTTCTAGCTCCCTTGCTGTACAATCCGTGCAGTGTGAGCTGGGCAGTTATCCTGTTGAAACCAAATCTCATCAATGTTAACATTGAGCGCACGAACGGCAGGAATGATGTTAGTTTCCAGCAGTTGCAAATATCTAGCAGCTGTAAGTGTAGCATCAATAAAAATAGGACCAATAATATGATCATCCAATATACCGGCCCACACATTCAATTTTTGAGGATATTGGGTACGAAGTGGTAAAAACAGGTGTTTATTTTGCTTTAACCAATATTTAGTAATGACTGGATTAGAACAACCATGTAAATAGAACGCAGATTCGTCCGTAAATAAAATGTTTTGTATAAAATTATTATTTTCGACGACTCGTGCCATTACCCTTTCACAAAAGTTAATACGCCTTACTTGATCTTCAGGGAAAATTTCTTGGCGTTTTTGTATACTGTCGCTACGATACCTTTGCCTATTCAAAAAACAATACGCGCTGGGATATCAACCTGTTCGGATACTTGCTGTGATGAGCATGGTTCATTTTGCTCAACAGCGCTACATACATTAACTTCCCGTCGTTCCCTTTCCTCACTCAATATCCATATACGACATCCTTTGCTCTTCTCAATGCATTTATGGCAGTCCTTAATACATCCAATATTTTCGAATTTATGAACAATGTTCAAAACTTCTTGTGCTGTACTTACTACCTGAATAGTACCATTTAATTATTTGAATTCTTTCTTCCTTAGTGTATAACATCTTACACAGTGCTAGTAACTCAAAATGAAAGAAAATTGTCCGTGTGAATAAACGATTTTTATTAAATGTCATTTGTGTCATTAAGTAATGTCATAGTTATGATGCCGCATTAAATTATATTGGCAACCCCGCTTGCTCTCGTATGTACGAAATACATGTATTTTATCCGGCATTCTAATAGTAAACAGACCAGCGGTGTATGTCCAGAGTTGCTTCGTTACTGAGATAGAGGACGTTGAAGTTTAAACAAAACCCGAAAATGTCAATAGTTGTCGAGAGTTATCAATTAGCAGTGATTTCAGCATGAATAATTTTACTAACACCGAAATGGCTAACATGCACTTCATTTATGGATTAGCAAATGGAAATGCGGAAGAAGCACGGAGAATTTACCAGGACAGATATCCTAACATAGTAATTCCATGTGCATGTGCGTTTCGAACGCTACATGCAAGATTGTGTAAAACTGGGAGTTTAAATAAAAGAAAAGGGAGTGGAAGACCAACAACTGTAGACACACCTGAACTAGAAGAAGCTATTCTTGATGAGATAGCAGAAAATCCTTTACTTAGTACCAGGAAGATTGCACTACAGCTGGAAGGCAGCCCAACAACCGTTTGGAAAGTTTTAAAAAGAAACCTCCTTTATCCATATCACATACAGCGGGTCCAAGCTCTACTGCCTCAGGATTTTCACACAAGATTAATGTTTTGCAGGTGGCTTATACATATGATGGCGCACAATAATAATTTTTTACGAAATATTTTATTTACGGACGAGGCAAATTTTTCACGAGATGCTATTGTGAACTTTCACAATGACCATTTTTGGGCCGACGAAAATCCCCACGTTATTAGAGAAAGTCATTTTCAGCAACATTTTTCGCTGAACGTTTGGGCAGGATTTATTGGTGACTATTTAATTGGCCCATTTTTTTTACCAGCAAGATTAACAGGTGAAACCTACACAGACTTTTTGCGACATCATTTACCTATTTTATTAGACGAAGTACCCCTACTTGTAAGAGCCTGCATGTGGTTTATGCACGACGGGGCTCCAGCTCATTTTAGTGTTGTTGCTCGTCAGCATTGCTTACCCTAATCGCTAAATTGGCCGTGCAGGACCTCAAAATTGGCCAGCTCGCAGTCCTGATATGAATCCTATAGATTTCTATTTATGGGGTCATCTGAAGGCTCTTGTAATAGATGTGAATGACTTGAGGAATCGGATAATTGACAATTGCAATTATGACATTGCAATATCCAGGTATTTTTGAACTTGCCAGACAATCAATGACAAATCGATTGCAGTCGTGTATTTTATCGGAAGGTGGTCATTTTGCTTATTTAATGTAAGGTATAAATTAATTGTTATTTTTACATTCCTAGCTGGGAAGGTATTGATTTCGTTAAAATAAAACACCAAAAATGTTCAAATATTCACTGGATCTCTTGGTGCCGAAGTAGAACTCTAGATCACTATCACCCACAGGACACCAAACACTTGGATAAATGCCAACGCGTTTGCTGTCGAAACGCGTTGGCATTTATCCAAGTGTTTGGTGTCCTGTGGGTGATAGTGATCTAGAGTACCAAAAATGTTTATTTATTTTTCTCTTCAATGCCCTGTATCTCAGAAACGAAGCAACTCTGGACATATGTTCATAGGAACTTTTTTTCTTAAAACGACCTAACGGATCACCCTATGAAGTTACGTACCATCATTAGGAAACACCCTGTATACTATGGTAAGAGCGTTTGAATTAATTTTTGAATAAGTTCGGTAACTGTCAATAATTTTAATAACAAAAGCTTATAGGTTAGTTTTTTCAGTGAATGGTGCAAATTAGGAACACCACGTTTTCGCGCAAACTAACATGATGTCATCATTTCATTAACCGTGTTCAAAATACGCCTTTATATCAACGGGTTTAATTTATGGCGCGTAATTTAAATATTTTTAGATTTTTTTCGTATACATTTAGTACCTATACTTTTTCTAATTTTGAAACATTTGTTGCTTTTTAATCAAATACTTTGTAAGATCTTAAATAGGTTTTTTTACAAAAAATCTTAACTTTGTTACCGAAACTTATTTTTGCAGTATTTCTACTATAGATCTATGTATCTATTGGTTTGTAGCAAATGTGTGTGCTTACAGTTTATCAGAATTTAAATGACAGTGATTTTATAAATTTCGCTTCCGTAGATCTTTCAAAAATGTCTTCCCAAATATAATACGACCTTGAGAGATTAAATATTTTGATTGTTCTAAACTTCTCGTGTGCTTTGCAATTTAATTTTAGTGTGCTTTGCAATTTAATTTTATATAGTTTCGGTATTAATAATCAAAGAAAATAAAACGAAGTTCTTGAGCTATACTTAAATTATTAATGACAAAATTGTCGTGTCAAACTGATGCTATATATCGTACTTAATGAAAATTCAAATTCAATAAATGTTGACCATTGGTGAAGTTCTTGTTATGTTCGCCCTTGAATATGCAGTATTGCCAGATCTTTTCCCTGTAGAATAGGAAACTGTAAACATTTTATGGCCATTTGCACCGAAGAGTTTAAGTGTGGCTTAACGTTAAGTAGAGCTTACATGTGGAAATTCTCCACATGTAAGCTCTACTTAACGTTAAGCCACGCTTAAACTCGTCGGTGCAAACGGCCATTAATGGGATATCTGTGTGTGATTACAATTACACATACGTTATTGTTACGTACTAAAGTGTAGAAAAGGATACTACTGAAACATATGTCAGATCGAATTTATACGAATTTATTGTCTATCCTTATATGTAGAACTTTGTGTTCTCTCTCGTGAATATTTTTGTCACGTGATCCAGAATGCTCTTAATGGCATAATGTTGGTTAATCCAATTAAACATCCTCTTCATAATTCAGTTGAAAGCTTTTAATATGTTCTTTCTACGCGCAATAACTTTTTTTCCACTTTTTGGGTCTGCCAGTCATATGTTTATAACGTTATCAAACATTAATTCGGCGAAGCCTATACCAATATACTTAACGCGGTCGAATTCTATTCCAATGAATATTTAAAGCTTAAAATGATGCTATTAATTTCCATATTCAGCTTGCTTACATTATACTTTGATGCCTTGAGCTATCAACGTAGTTTACCATAATTCTACATATACCCTGATGTACATACCTAGGTATATGTTTATATTACAATTCTGGATATAAAAAATTAAATTAAGAAGAATAAATAATAATCCTGAAATGTACCACAGTATTTATAATCTGTGTGTTCTTATTTCTTATTGTTACGCTTCCATAGCTTTGGATCGATTTATTGACAAGAAACTGGTTTTTAATAAAGAAATTAAAGTGATCAACGAAAATAAAAATTATATTTGGATTGAATATCATTATCAATTTTATAAATCCGATGGATATAAAAATGCTACTAGAAACATGAATCAAGTAACAGAGCAATTATTTACTGATCATTATAAAAGAGATTTTGCCTACTTGTTACAGGAAACCCAGAATGAGTTGGAGATGGAGTAAGAAAATTCAGTATTTATATAAGAGAATATATTTTATTGGCTTGTCGCTTTTCAACATTTGACGATTTTGTTAAGTTGTTAAGTTTTGTTAAGTTATTTCCCAACATTACCTTAGCTGTTTTGTAATAGCTCACTAGTATTACATGTTTTTTTCTGGATTAAATTCTCATAACATAAATAATTTCAGCAAATATTTTGAAAACGTATTTCTCAATTTATTTTCTGTTTTCACTATATAGTAACTGTCAATAAATTGCCTACAATATACATACATCTTTAACTGTCTTTGAAAATTCAATAATAAGAAAGTTAACAATAGAACATGAAATTATACAGTGCGAGTCTATAATCTGGAATAAATTCAATAAAGCGAAGACAGTCTGTTTTCCGAAAATATGCTCGGATACGTCGATTAGTATTTAAAAAAAAAATTGCCCACTTTTTTTCTGAGAAAATTTTATGCAGCGCGTGCCAAATTTGAGATATGGCGTCATCGACAATTTTTTAAATGGTAGTCCTATTAACTATTTAACTATTCTTCAAGGGTATATCAAGTTACACATGCGTACCAAATTTCAAGTTTTTATTCCCTGGCATTAAAAAGATATTTAACAGTAACTAATTCCAAAAATGAAGATATCTAATTCGACTTTTTGTTATGAAGTTTAAAACTGGCACGTCACAAGATTTTTGTTTATCATTTTCTTTGTCAAATCAAAAAACAAGGTAATAAAAATAAGTAAGAAGCGAAGCTAGTATTCGACTAGTATTGATCGAGGACACTTTTATTAGTTTGATGTTTTGTGAGAATAACTGTTTGTTGAAAAATCGACCAAAATGCCGTATTTAACTGAAACTCACAAGATTGAAATTCTGATGACGATTGGCTATGGAGATAGAACAAGAATACAAAATGAAGTTGCTCAAGTATCCTGATTTTCCACTCATATCTCAAAGTATCGTAAGCAAGATTGAAAGACAGTTTCGAGAAAACGGGCATTTAAGGAAAACAAATAATCACCGTCAGAGTGCGCTCAATGAAGTGGTAAAACTTCTTTCTGTTCAAGAAAATCCTTTTATATCTTCACTAGGCTGAACTAGGGAACTCGACATTAGCCAGTCTTCGGTGGCAAGAACTCTTAAAGCGCACCGCCCAAATTTTATCCCTATAAATTGACAATCCTCCAAGAACTCCCCGAAGGTGATCCGGATCCAAGACAGTTTTGGGAACAAATAATGGATGTACTAGACAGAAATATTGTAAATATAGAAAACGTTCTGTTTTCTGACGAACCAACGTTTATGTTAAAGGGTGAGGTAAATCGTCAAAACTGTCATTAGTGGGAACAACCGACGCACAGTGGGGTATTTGGCCGATCTAGCTGGCCAAAACTATTTTGGGTTGTTTAGTTCATTTAAAGTATATGAAGGAAGTTAAACACGATGTCTTAAGTAGTTGTGTATGCGTATTGTGTTTGTACACTGCGACCTAAAGAACTATTGTAAAATAGATATTATATTTATGTTAAACATTCTAACGGAAAAGAAAGAGGAAAAGAAAGTTTGAAAAGAAACAAAATGTATCTCCTACATAAGTAATTAATTTTACTAATAAGGAATAAAGAACATATATTTATGTAGTAAATAGTCCAAAGAAGTAGTAAACAAAATAATGAATAAACATTAAATTACTATAAGTATATTTCATACACACAATAACTATAATCCTTGATTTTATATTAGCTAGTGATTACAAATTAAAAGTTAATTATGGCATGTAAATAGTTCAATAAATTCCATTTACCCCATAACACGAGTGGTACTACCCTGTTTGTTAACATCCTTATTGTTTATATCAAGAACTTTAAAGTTATATAAACAAGGATGATAATACATTAAAATATACTTTTATTATATTTCCATTAATATAAGGACAAATAAAAAGTAAAATGTGCACATTGTTATAGCATAGAGCAAACGAAAATTTCTAATAATCTATCTAGAAACTATTATTAAACTTATAGATAAGCAATTAAGAAAATTAACACAATACTATGAGCGCTTATAATAAGGATTATTACTACGATTACACTTCGTTAACTTTTACGTACCATATTCTCATATTAGCACTAAAGATACCACTAAATGAATTATTACAATATCTCACACTATTACTATTACTCCGAAGAAAACTCCGCATCCGAGAATAGTTCTTCTGATGATAATTCTGAGTCCGAGTCCTTATTAAAGGAAAGTTCATCTTCCGAGGAATCTTCATCTGTGGATCCTAATTTAGTGGAGTCGCTTTTAGACGGAAGCAACATATGTATTTAACTTTTCCTTTAGGAATGGCGATGACTTCTTCTTTTACTTCTGTTGCTTAAGGCTTCAAAATGCTTAGATGGTCGTCCAGATCGTAGTACCACATTTGCCAACTCAAATGACCTTTTCAGCCAATCTTCATTTTTTTTAAGAAATAATTCCTGTTTCTTTTGTGCCACAGAACATCGTCTTTTCAATTCATATGTTACATACATAACAAAATCGATGTTTGATTTCTTGTAATTGTTGACCTACCATAGGTAATTTTCGATAAATTCGAGTTTCCTAGCTATACCTGCCAAATTCTGTTCTTGCATAAGATGAAATATCTGTGCACGAGTTATTTTAGTAACCCCTTATGGTCCTAGAACAAATGACAAGAAACTAACAATAAGATAATCATAACATTTTTATTAAATTGGCGCGATCTATAGAGAACCGCAATCAATTCTTCAAGACATTAATACTGAAAAAAGTCGCGAAAAGTCGCGGCCGTTTTCAAACACAACCTTAAGTAGAAGTATGTGTCTTTATGTCTGCATAGTTAAAATAGCCGGGACGTACCCTGAAGCATTTCAAAAAGCTCTATGTTTTCAAAAGCTCTATTAAAATATGTAACAAAATCATTGTTGCTTAACTAAGGAACTAACGGAATACGAAGAAAAACTCGAACACGATAAGCATATAAATTGGATGTCTACTTACCACCTTCAACAGAATCCATCATTAGATACCACAAAACTTTTCACAGCAATCAGTGTTCACTTCCAAACAAGAGCGATTAAATCAATTCACCAACTAGCGTATTACTAACAGTAAATTGGAAGAATGCGTTCGATGGTGTGTTGGCCTCCTTCTAGGGAGGGGGGGGGGGGGGTCCTCTTCTGCCAGCTCCACTTCCTCTTGGGATGTCCTTCTGGCGATTCTCGGGTGTAGTTGGTCGGGTCATCTTGGAGTCTTCTTGCCGGATCTCCTTCGCTGGTGGATGCCTAAAATCATAGAAACAGAAAGTAGGATTAGTAATCGGGAATTATTAATCGGATCACGCTAATCGGAGTGTTTCCGTGGTGGTCCGGTGTTTGGTTTTCCCCGTTGATTTTTGCGCAATAGCGTTACTCATCGCCGGGTTACGGAAGAATGCAAAAGGCATTTGCATTTAAATACATATTACGACGGATGGGGGAAGGGGTTAATTAGGTACAGGGATTACTTACCCTTCTCAACACGTGCTCAAAAATTGCATATTATAAAATTTTTAAAATCAACTTTTGGCCAGCTAGATCGGCTAAATATCCCACTGTGGATAAGACCGTCGAAGGTCATACTCGACATACAGAGAAAGTCAATGATTTAATTACAGTTTGTGGGTACAAAATGGAGAATACACGCATTACTTTGAAGCTATATAGTTAAAAATCCAAATTTTACCGTAGGTACATGAAAGAATAAATGTAAAAAGTAATTCTGTGAAAAAAAGGATACAAAAGAATATTAGGTACTCTAATGATTAAAGATATTATTTATTTGTAACAGACACAAAGATAGAAGACAACTAAAACCGTTTTTTATACTTGTACAGTTTGCTTTTCAATATATTACATAGAAAGGTTATACAAAGTTTTTTTTTCAGTATAGAATATTTACGAACTGACTTTACTTCGAGCAATAGTTCTAATGATATTATATTTTCGAGTTCGCCTGCGGATTTTAATGTAGATTCTACAGAATCCATACTCCCTATAATTGACTGCAAGTAATACTCACCTCTATTAAAGCTAGATAATTGTTACAATCATTTT